>JADOBS010303051.1:0-16473 GCA_015708375.1 Cydonia oblonga
CAAGGATGGTTCTTTCTTTCTCTTTTGTGAAGGAGCCGTGGGCAGGTGAGCTTGTATATTCTTTTTAAAACATTTAACTTCTCAGGTTACAACCACTCTATGCAAATTCAACCCTCGTCTAGATGTGGTCCGTGCATAAGTAGGATATACATGACAAGGGGTTATGGACCCTTGTTTGTCTTCATGATCCCATAGATGTCGTTTTACACATATATTTGGTTGACTTGGAACCACGTGCAGTTATCTTAATCTGTTCATGAAAAACCTTCAGGAATCATTTTGAACTTAATTATAAAGCACATTCCATTATTGATGTTGTAGATTACGCAAGTACTGGTTGAAAGGTGAAAAAGCAGGAACTTCAGAAGTATTTGCAGTGCTGCCGGGATTTCCAGACAATGTCAGAACTAACGAAAATGGTGAATTTTGGGTGGCACTCCACTGCCGCCGGAATTTGTACACTCATGTTTGTGCTGCATTCCCACAATTAAGGAAATTCTTACTCAAGCTTCCAGTTCCATCACGGATTCAGTTCCTGCTTCACATTGGAGGCCGACTCCATGCAGTGGTTGTGAAATACAGCCCAGAGGGTAAGATTTTGCAAATATTGGAAGATAGCGAGGGGAAGGTTGTTAAAGCTGTGAGTGAAGTTGAAGAAAAGGATGGAAAGTTATGGATGGGGAGTGTTCTGATGCCCTTCATAGCAGTCTACGACTTAGATTGAGGTAAAAACCGTAAAAGTGTTTGTTTACCTAAATACAAGACTATTTATTATCATGCTAGAGGTTTTGGTGTTTCTGCTATTAGGTTCAAGCCTTTAACTTGTCATCCCCTCTCTTTTCTCCTAGATGTTTCTCATTTGGAGGAGTTAGAATGAATAGGACCGGGGATTGTCGTGTATCGTCATTGTAGGAGACGGACTGCAGAACGTATGCGTGTGCTAAGTTTGTAACAACTTTGTGATTGAAATAAGAAGAAACTCTGTAATGACCTTGTTCAGAAAAGGTATGTTTTCCTTCAACATTTAATTCTTCTACAAAAAGGTTGTACATTGTGTGGTTTAGCCGAACTCCCTCTCTGCCTAGTATAAAAATATCGATGTACTAAAAAAAAAAAAACAACAACAATAACAAAGCCTTTACCCACAAGTGGGGTCGGCTATATGAAACTTAGAACGTCATTGCACTTGGTTCTGTTTCACGCCTTCCATAATCGTTAGATCCAAGTACTCTATATCTTTTTTTAGAGCCTCTTCCAAAGTCTTCCTAGGTCTTCCTCTACTCCTCTGGCCCTAAACCTCTGTTTCGTGATCGCATCTTTTAACTAGAGCGTTAGTGGGCCTTCGTTTCACATGTCCAAACCACCGTAACCGATTTTCTCTCATCTTTCCTTCAATTTCGGCTACTCCTACTTTGCCTCAGATATCCTCATTCCTAATCTTATCCCTTCTCGTGTGCCTACATATCCAATGAAGCATTCTCATCTCTGCTATACCCATTTTATGTACGTGTTGATGCTTCACCACCCAACATTCCGTGCCATAAAGCATTGCCGCCCAAAATTCTTCTACAAAAGCAGGTTACCAAGTACACATCTGTTATTTTTGCTTCAAACCCTTAATTTGAAACATAGCGAGCCTAACCGAACTGAAGACTTTAAATGCAAGAGTGAGTGCTCTACCAACTAAGTTACAAACAGAGTAGTGATGGTTGCTTTCAGACAGTAGGAATCACTCTGGCATTTCAGTTCTCATTTGTTTCTACACCTTTGCTCTGGAGTGCGATCTAAGATACAAGTTACAGTTTCTACTTGAGATCGCACTAGGTGAGCAAAGGAGAACAAACAAATCCGAACTGAAATATCAGACTGATTCCTATTGTTTGAAAGCAACCTCCCATTCATAGGTAACATATCGTCTCCAAGATGTTCCCAATAATCATTTATGGGGAAAGAGTTCTTCAAAAGTATTCTTGCATTTTGCAAGCAGAAAAGTTGATGGAGTAAAGAACATTGAATTCGCATCATAATCCCACCTGTAAACCAACTAAACTGTTCAATCAACGTGTTCCCTGTTGCTATGCTACGCTACAACCAAAATTACAGACGGTAACTGAGAACTTCATCGGTCAGCTTCTTGAGAGGCCACTCCACCTTCAATCTTGCCCTGCTCATCCTTCAAGGAACTATTAGGAACCGGGTGCCAACCATTTACCCTCTTTTTGCCGAGGCGGTCTTGATTCCCAGAATCCTGTTTACCCAAGTGATCTTTCTTAGAAGGCTTGCTAGAGTCTGACCTACCAGTGTTAGTTGCCCCTGTTACAACATTTTTCTTCCCACTACTTCCTTTGTGATCCTTCGTCAACCTGCTGGTAGTTTGCGTCTTCGATTCGTCTTTTGCTTTTGCTTCTTCTTTCTTCTTTTGCTTTCGCTTCTTCTTTCTTCTTTTTCTTCTCCAGTTCCTGAGATAGCGATTTTGGTGAGAGGAAGAAAGATAAACGGCAACCCGGTAAAGTTTTTAGCGCTAGCAACCATATAGCAGCATCTCATTCAAGATCAATGAACGATAAACGTGAACTGTTGTCGACTCTGGAAATCTATAGGTGCTGCCTAAGATAAATGAAAGATTTAAATGAAAGCTAATATAGCTCTGTGCTGTTCTGTGTTAATGCTAGTGGAAATTTTGCACTAGTTTTTTGCCTGATGAATTTCTTATATGATTGCCCCCAACATTCTTTTAACGAATGTGGGTGGAAAAATCAAAGCATTTTAGTGAAACTCGTATACACCTTGCTCAATTTCCAAACATGCCCTTATCGAACTTGACATCATCATATTTCTGTGTTAGAAAACAATGCACCGTCTTTGAAACCAATCATTGAGATGAAACTTTCATGAGCATCAATGGAAGAAGAAAGAAATTTGGAGTTCAGTAAAAAAAATTTCTAAAGGATCCAATATTCGGACAGCGTACGTGTGCGCGCGCGCGTGCGTGCATGATGAACCAACTAGATGAGTGTATCAGTAAAAATGTGTTGCGATCTCTTTCAGCAAAGTTGTTTTGTAAAATCGACAGATTCATAAGGAGTGTCATTGTAAATCCAATGCATGAATGAAGTATTACAGATTCATTATAATGGTCTATGAAGGAAGATAATGTCACAAAATCCAATAGAGACTTTACACTATATGCACAATTTGAAGCTAACATAAATGTTTAGTTACCGCTTCCATGTTAGTGTATAAGCATTGAGCTAATCTGATTTTAGAATGAATAAGCCTTGTATTTAGTTGTGTATTCACTTTGGTAATTTTACCCAAGTGTAGGGCTCATATTGTAAATGTGTCTAAGTGACATTTGTAAAGATCTTTGAGCCTAGCTGAAGGAGTGGCTGAGATCCTTTCTGTTTTCTGCAGTGAGAATCCATATGTATTCCAACCGTTATGCACAGAGTGCGCGTGCAAAGAAATACAAGAGAGAACATTCTCTCTGCAAATTAAGCAGAGAGCAAAAGCATCAAATCCTTCTTCATTTTTATCTGTGCTTTAATTTCTTCTTCTTCCTTCAATTAACAAACACTTATTCAAACTTTATCATTCCATTCTTCTAATTTCATGGCCAGCATACCGAGCCACCAGATACACAGCTGTTGCATGAAATAAGTTTTCAGGTAGTGATGTGAAACCACACGAAAAACCAATATGAAACGTGATACGTACCCAAGGAAGGCAGGCAACAAAAGAACAGTTGTACCAAAGGGAAAACGAGCGTGATCATGAAAAGGAGAGAAGCAAAGAACATGTCTCAGTACCAGTAGGATATCCCAAGTGCAGAAATATCTTTCATCAATAGCTTCTTTAGAAAGTAATTGACGCCACACACACACAAATTGAGGCAAAAGTAACCTAGACAAACGGAAAAAAGGACAAAGGCTTTGCTGCAAAATGTCCTTTCCATTTACAGGTACTAATGCATTCTTCGATTGTTCCACTGCTCGACCTAAAGCATTAAACTTTTGTATTTCTTTAACTCAATAGGAAAATTCTAACAATTAAAGAGCCGAAAATACGAATGATTTACTTGGGTTTTACCCATGCAACAACATTTACTTGAACTGCTGGACATCTTGATATCCTTCAGCAACTTCAAATAAACAAGAACGCCACTAGCAAGTGCTTTAGCAACTGGCTTCAAACCCAATTTTCAATACCACTATTGATGCAAATTTCCGTCATCTTGAGTCTTGACAAAAATGTACCTGCAAAACAATCAACACCTTTGATTAGAGACCTAAACCTCAAGCGCCCACGAGGTTGGGGGGGGGGGGTTAGGTCAACAGATTTCCGATGCCTAAGTTAGTTTACGGCCGGCCATATAGTGTTTAATGGAGAGATATTCTCTAAATATTCCCAAGATATTAAATAAGAAATAATATCTTGAGATGTTGGTGTAATTATCCCTAATTTATTTACATTATGATTACTTACTTGATTGGAGTCAATCTTCAAATGGGAATGTATTAAAGATAGGATTTGGGTAATTAATCCTTATCTTTAATTCCTTGCCAATGGCAGGTGCGCTGTGGGCATTTGTATTCAGCTGCGCATGGGAACATTTGAGAAGCCTGCCCATTTATTGAGGGCAATCTTGTCTTTCTTGAATAAAAGTCCACGTGTCGCCTCTAGAATTTTTGTGATTATTTTAGGCTCCACAAATGCCCCCACACCTACTATGTTGCACGCAGGAAAAGGATGATAGGTGTAGGAATCCCAAGGCTTGTAGAATTATTTCCCAATTTGAACTTGATCTTCTTTCTTGATTTGGAGATAGACTTCTTCTAGGAAAAGGAAAAATAGTTATTCCCAATACCTATCTAATTCTGCCTTAAGTTGGGGATTAAATAAATTTGGAGAACAATTATTATCCCAACAAGAAAGAGAAGCCAGAGGAAATTTTTATTCCCCCTCCCCTAGCATTCTTCTTTTCTTGCCCTTGAAAAGAGTCGTCTCTTGTTGTTCTTCTTCTTCTCCGTGCCGCACCAAGGTAAGAAAAAATTGAATTGTCTTCTTCTTGAATTTATGGGAGTCTTGGGACTTGAAAAATTGGCTTGGTGGGTGCCAAGAAGGTGTGAGTGGCGTGGCAGGGGTGCCACGGGGTTGCAGGTGGTGCGGCTAAAGGATCGGAATGACCAAGTTGATGTGCGGTAGTGAATGTCAGGGATGACATTAATTGATTTTGAAAGTGAAAGAGCAAAATGATGAGTTTGATCAATCTTAAGAACCATTTGTGATAAAAACTAGGGGTGGGCACTTAGAACCGAAAACCGAAATCGAAACACGAACCAAATCTAACCGCACCAAACGGTTTGGTTTTGCGGTTTTGAAACGGTTTCGGTTTTGAAACCGAACCGCAACATAGAAAACGGTTTGGTTTCGGTTTTGGCTTTTGAAAACTGCACCGAAACCGAACCACACCGCAAATATTAATAAACATTTAATTAAATGTCCATATTAGATTTCATGTTTTAATTGATTGTTTGTTAGAATCCATACACTTAGTATGGACTCAATCACACTAGAATATCATTATTCATCACTTTCTTTCGTTCATTAACTTGAAGGACCTTTGTTATTTTATACCATCACACACGTACACATATATATACAAGGGTGGACTAATCTTGTTATCAAGAGTCGAACAATGATCTAATGAAATCCACTCATTTGAAGCATGATATTACATATTCTAGTATGAAAGTTTCGCTCACGTTTAATGAATTCAAAGTTATTCAACTTGTTTTATGTTATACCTTGTACGGGACACCCCTTTGTTGCACAAACATGTTTTAGCATCACAACTACATGTAACATGCTAATTGTTTACATAACAAATGTCTTTTTCCTATTGTTATTGGGAAATGCTTATTAATATGTTAAATTGCAAATTGTACATTTTTTTTCTTAAAAATCAAACTGAAACCGTTTGAAACCGTACCGAAACCAAATAGTTTGGTTTCATTTCGATTTTGGCTTTAAAACCGTACTAAA
The DNA here is from genome assembly GCA_015708375.1 of Cydonia oblonga. NCBI lineage: Eukaryota > Viridiplantae > Streptophyta > Magnoliopsida > Rosales > Rosaceae > Cydonia > Cydonia oblonga. Next base: position 6,046 of record JADOBS010303051.1, read on the forward strand.
CCGAACAGCAAAAAATTTCGGTTTCAGTTTTGATTTCATTTAAAACCGCACCAAACCAAACCGTGTCTGCCCCTAATAAAAACCATTTTGAAATAGGGGAGAGCGAGAGGTGCTTAATTTATGACGGAAAAGACAGACTAGAGAGAGAAGCGAGTGGTGGGGCAGGAAAGGGTGGGCCAAAGTTTGTCACTCGTTGGATTCCCACTGACGGCCCAGATTAGTTTGGTCGCGTACATTTTCTGATCGGACACGAACAAACAACTTTAAGAGCTGAGCGACAATAAGATTTCAGCAGCAGCAGCAGCAGCAATGACTGATTCTTCATCATCCCCTCTTTCTAAGTCCTTCGTCAGTGAGCATTGGGAGGGTTACAAGGATTTCTGGTGCGAACGATTCTCCTTCCTCAAGAACTACTCCAAGTTCGTTAAGCGGGACAAGCCCCTCCCTCCCTGGTCCGACTCCGACGTCGAAGCCTTCGTTGCTCTCGATCCTGTTCATGGCCCCGCTGTAATTTCTTACCCTTCTGTTTTTTTTCCTTCTTGTCAGTTTATAAGTGTTAATGGTAAATGGGTTTCTTTGATTTCGTGTTTTTGCGATCTCTGTGGACCTGGGTGTTTGTTTTTTTGTTTTCCTTTTGATCGTTTCCTGTTTTGTCATCTGGGTATTTGTTTATGTTTCTGCTTGATTTAATTATTGAGCTGTGCCCCTTTCTGTCATTGATGTTCGAGTGCTCAATCTCTTGGTGGAGGTGTGTCTAATTTCTGGATATGAAAGTTTTGTATTTTCTGTTTCCGAGATGATTTTGGTTTTGAGTTGGTGGTATTCATCTGGGAATGGTTTTTCTGCGGCTTTCGTTTCATTATTTTTTCGCAACTATCTAAGCTTGGTGACTTTCAGATTACTATTAAGTAAGGTTGGTGTTTTAATGTATGGATGGTCTACGGGCAGGGTGTTTAAATTGCTTAGGAAAACGATGAATGAAACTTCAGAAATTTGCATTGGATTTGATTCGAGACTGTTGCTCTTTTGGCATGAAAGTAATCAAAATAACAGAGACATGCACTGTGTTTGGTTTTGAATTGTAGTTTAATGATTTGTTAAAGAGAAAAAATAGACTCTAAAATCAAACAGAGGCGCATGAACTAGTGGAGAATGCAAAGAACTATGTGGCTGGAGAGCTCTTCTTTTTAATTTTCTGTCATGTATTCTAAGATTCTTGAATTTCAAGAAATTTAGTCTAGTTACCAGCGCAAGCAAGGAAACAACTAACCAGTCTTGACCTTGCAAATTGTTGAGGTTCACTTCCAAAACGTGTGATGTATTTCCAGTTTGGGAAAAGAAACACGTCTAAATTGCTACTCTTCTTTTGGTATATTTCCATATGTCTAGTTATGTCGCCACAGACCTCAGCCTGAAGTGCAGCATAAATGAAGTGGAAAAGCATATCAGATTTTCTTTACCTTTTATAATTTACTTTTCTTGTTTATTCTTTCTCCAACTCCTTAAGTAGGGGCTTTGGATTTAGTGTCCTAGACAAAAATGACTAATTTCCAAATGCAATGAAATACCATTTGGTAATCTTGACTCTGCCGACGCTTCCTATCTTTGTATGTTGTATTATATTATTGTCCAGTAACCTAGTTATTGTACCTGTAACTCAAGAAGATGTCTGCTAGTATGATATCCGGCTCTCGTCTTATGGTTCAATGATGCATTTCTGTACAGCTAAGATGGTCGGTTTTCTTTAAATAGCTGAGTTAACATGCTTTTATTTTTCAGCTGAAGACTGCCAGGGAAGCAGTGAAATTTGGTCTTGCAGGAAGTGTTATTGGAGCAGTATCAACTGCTGGCTTTGCGTGGAGATATTCAAGGAGTTTACATGGTAACCTGTTGCCTCTTTCTTTTAGGTGTTCACTTTTTACGATTCTATATGAACAAGTACTGCACAGGGATCAGATGTGTTTGGTTTCTTGTTTTTACCTTAATACTTAAGCTGGCTATCAGTTGAATCTCTAAAAATTTCACCATTTCTTCAATTCTGCTTGATATTTTTTTTGTTTTAAAGTCCAACATTTTCTTTAAACAACTGTTCAAATTTGTGTGGATGAAATAAAGACACATAATACTTGGACACATCAACACATCTTATTGCTGTACTATGTCATGTTCGGTGGCAAAAAATGCTACGTATGAAAATGCTAATTCTTATAACCAGGTATGATACAATGGACTGACATTCATTTCTATCAGTGGCAAAAGAAAATATCATATCAATAGTTCATTATTTCTTCCTGACGTTTCTTCTGTTCCACTTGGCCTGCATTGTTTATCTTTATCCTGGAAATATATTTGTTGAAATAAATTTGGATATACTTAGTACACATACTTTACCCTTTCCTTTATTGGTTTCCGTATACTTCTGGTGTACATGGGTGTGCCATGTTTTCAGTAAAGTTACTTTGTAGTGTCCTGTAATCTCATGGTCAGTAAGCAGTGGAAGAAATTTTCGTGGTATTCTTGTTTTTTGTATTGTTTTCTGTTTTAACTGTTCCCCTTTCCAACAGCCGGACTTGAAGTAATCTGTAGCCTTCGTTGTTGAAAACAAATTAAGATTAAGTGTTCATGCTTTGGTAGAGAATCATAAAAGCAGCAGAAGGTTATGATCCAACTATTTCTTTGTCTATCTGAGTGAGCTTATGGTCATGTATAACATTATAGATTGCGAAGATGTTAGTAACATGTCATGGTAAAATCAACCGCATTCCAACCTTACTATGTTGTATTGTAACAGATGAGTGATATTGCTTAGTGACATGTGTCTGCATTTTAATTTCAAATCTTCATGTTTGAATCAGAATTATAACAATGGACGATAGATTTTTGAACATCTGGTTTATGAACCCTTTTGCATTTTACAGGTGCTGGACTGTCCTTTCTAGCTGGAGGTGTTTTTGGTTGGACATATGGACAGGAAGTTGCGAACCACTGGCTGCAACTTTACAGGTTGGACACCTTGGCTGCACAAACCAAGTTCCTCGAGTGGTGGCAGGACAAGAACGAGAGACGGTCTTAAACTTGGCTTCCTCTCGGAAGCAAAGATAATAACCAATGTTCCAGTTTTACAATAAGAATCAAACATACCTGTGTTGACAAATGTAATGGGAAAAATTTGGGTTTACTTTTAGCTTTGTCGAGATTTGTTTTACTTTGAACTCCTTTCTCAAAATCAATCTGATAGCACTGCAGCACTTTGTGATCTGCAAATTTCGACGGATTTTTTGTGCGCTGAAAATGTTGCTGTGTTAAGGTAGACGTTATGGATGCTACGTACGTTATCTTGGAGGCGCGCTCTATTTGTGATGGGTATCACAATTAAAACGCGCCTCGTTTGAGAAGTTCCAGACTCCGCCACTTCAGAATATGACTTTCACTTCCCTTATCCAGGGGCAAGATCATAAAAGAATCGAACAGACTATGCCTCGTCTTCATGTAAGAAAAATAATGGATCGAACCTGCATAAGCATGATTTCTTTCCACTACTGACGTAACAGTCATGTTGAACTTACAAGCTAAATAGATCAGAAGACATGGACTGTACAAAGAAAACTTTCATGACCCTTAGTTTCCAAAATAGTAAAAAGTCAACAGCAAGAGTACGAAGAGAGTCTCTCGTGCCGAAGTAGGTACAACTACCTGCAGGCTGCAGAGTGGGGAGGACATATTCCGCAGAGTTGGGAGCGAAGGCCATTCAAACAGAGGTAACCTGAGAAGCTGCATGAGAAATAGCACAGCAATTTTTACTCGGCAAAATGGGGGCACCTTGACATGAATGAGAAAGTAGGCATGAGATGCAAGAACACAATGTTGTTTTGTATTGAGAAAGCACGGTATCGCCGACGCTTACAGAGGAAACAAATTGTGATATCGATGTTAAGACGTGCCAGGAAAAGAAAAATGAATCCCGTTTTCGATTACACTAACAAGAACTTGCATCTCACCTTAAACACCTCTACTGCAATGATGCAGAAGCGATGCAACTCACCCACCACTGCATTTCTCACAAATAGAGTGTTGGAACCAAATTTGTGCAACTCCATGAGCAACGGTTGAGCACAAACTCGAGCAACCTGCAGAATAGTAAAACAACTATGAGTAAGCCTAGGGCGGGGATGTGACGGCCAAAGCTCTTTGCCGGTCAAGTTAGTGAATGATTTTACATCAAGCAATGGGCAAGAGAATTTGAAGTGCTTAGATTGTGTTACCATAGATGAACATGTTGTGGGGAAAGAGACATTTTTAGGATAGAATACTCGTTCTAAGTCAGGAGAATCCTAGAGGATATCTAGAAGTAGATATTGCATTCTCTTAGGAGTTAAGATTACTTGCGACGCATACCAATTTCTAGATTGTAGGAACTCCAAGACTTGATCTGATTGTGTCTATATCCGGATCAGATTGCGAATCTTGCGGAAAAAGCATGACCAAACTTTTGAGATAACGGTATTCGGATCAGCCCTACTCCGACCTTGGAAAATCATCGTCCCACACAGAGAAAACAAAGATAGCATCCCAAATTATCGGCTAAAATTTCTTACAAGTACACCATCAAAACCTTTATCATGTCCACTTGAGCTGTACACTAACAAAATTTCTTCAGAGAAGATGAAACTCGACTAGGCAGCTTCTCATACCCTTTACCTGTCATCTCTTGTCATTTTTGTAAGTCCTCACCGAAGTAATGGTGACCGATGCTCCTCCCACCTTCAAATCAGTGGGTTTGCGGACAACCATATTTCAGGCATCTAGAGTGGTGCTTTAGCTTATAACAAAAGAAGAAAGTCATTGTTTCTCCAATTTCTTAATGCAATGGGTCTCCATAGCTTTTGCCATCAATTTTAAGAGTATTGATGATGTGATGGGCATCTGGGTTAGGCAGGGTACTGAGCTTTGTTGTTTTTGGAAAAGAATGAGGAGAGGCAAAAGAAGAAGACAGGGTTTGGAAGAGGGGAGTTGAATTCACGATTGAGATGGTTGTGGCAATTTTTTTTCAACTAGGGATAATTTAAAAAAAATAAAAAATAAAAAATAAAAAAAAATAAAAAACTAACAAAAAGTCCAAAAAACTTCCCTTTTAATGAAAAGTCATTTTTAAAGGTATAGTGAATAATGTTAGCGAAAGGTAAAAATGTGGTTTTTTGTTAAAAGTGAACAGTACCATAAGTGTTTTATTAAAACTCTCTTAAAAATATTGTAAAGGGTTCTTTTGGTTCTAGTCCTTGTTCAACCTAATTGTTAATATTTATTAAGATATTTTGATCGAAGCTCAACATTTTAATGTTGTATTATTTAGAGAGATTCCATAACAAATAAATAGTGAAATTCAAATAAATTCAAATAGTATTTTTGAAATACAAAAATTACTTAAAATATCAGTAATAGAGTAATATTGTTCTTCGCATAGTTCTACCGAAAAAATAATGTACCCACGTAATTGTTAGTATTTTTAAGAAATAACTTGATATATTTTAAAACGTAAAACAAGTACTTGTATTAGTATGGCTACATTCATAAAAAAATAAACAAAAAATTAAATAAAAAATAAAAAAAACAATATGGGTACAAATCAAATTTAAGAAATATGTGTACATATCAAAATTTAAAATTACGGGTACACATCAGAAGTTAAAAAATATATATATATATGGGCATAAAAAGAAACTAAAAACAAGAATTGAAAATAGAAATATGTGAACAACATTAAAAGAATATATTTAGAATTGATTAAATAAGTTTTTCAAGTTTAAAACAAGATTATTTAATATTCAAATAATGATGTGCACAAATGTCAAAGGACCTTGATCAAAAATGAAAGGAATAAAGTTTCAATTAATAAGAAAGAAAAATGAAAAATGAGAACCTAATTTATCCTATTGTAAATTTACATGGGTGTCTTAGAGAAATATATAAATTTAATTATGTGCCCAAAAATAAAACTTGATGTAAAGTGCTAATAAAATATCTGAAAGTGTTTTGGTGAAATTATTTATTCAATCCTTAAGAAAAATCTGAGTGGATCCTAGAAAAGCACTTAAAGTGTTTCCTGCAAAAAGCACATATATGATGTTTTTTTTCCAAAAAGCACTTAAAATGCTTTTAGAATCCAAAATCAATTTCACCAAAAGCATTTTCAAACATTCTAAAAGCACATTCAAACGAGTTAAACGTTAGTAAGCTTGATTGGAAGCAAATACTCAAATCACCTCCTAAATAGCCAACAGTTTCTCATGAGTTCACCATTTTGTCAGTGACGAATTTGTTGCAACAACTTCGAGCGATTGTGGTTACGATATAAGCCTACCGAGCAAACTCCCACACAACATGGGCAGTAGGACAACGTTTCAACAATGTACCAAGACTCCGGGATGAAATTAAGGATCGAAGCACGCCTCAAACAACTATCTTCCTCTCAACTAGCATAAGTTTCATCATATTCGTTCGGACCAAGGTTTTTTTACCCCCAAATGATATATTCCACCGTCCAACCACCAGACCATGCGACAATCAGTGACTGTCAAGCGGGAACCACGAGACCAGTAGGGATTTTGGAAATCACTGGTAGCCCAAAATCCCTGCTGGTCTCGTGGTTCCCGCTGGTAGACATTTTGACAACCTTGGTAGAACTGGAGTCGGAACCATAAAAGTAAATACAAAAACTATAAGGAAAATTAGGGTATGGTTCACGGCAAGCAAACCCAGGTACTTGCGACAACCAAATTTTGGGCATGGGCAAAAATAGAGACCCCTATAAGTATAGGGCAAGGGCAAAGACAAAGACAGAGACGTCTTAAGGAGCCTTATTACAATGGCATCAGTGTAATATATAGGATTTACGTAGTGCTATATAAGAAGAGAATACAATATGCAACTAATCTCATATCTCAAATCCAATAGGAATGCATAATCATCCTACGATGTACTATCTAGTTCAACATGATCACTTTGGCACCGACTTGCTCGTCAGCGCATCCTATTTAAACTTGCACCAGCCTGATGATATACATTTCGACAATTTGATGCTGTAGTGTATAGTACCACAACATTAAGTTCAGTCCTAACATAGCTTGGCAGAAGCATGAAAAATATTCAAAGGACTTGCAACACAAAGAAAATTACTGTATAATCCCATATAAAAGTAAATTGTCTACACGTATCTATGTATGATTCAAGACACCTAACATGTACCACGGAAGTATATTCATAAGTAAGTTATAAGATAAACCAATTTACAAGCAGATAATGGCATTCAGGTTTAAACAGTAGAGCATTTACTCTATGGTTTCTTTATTCTGAATCAGATCTTAATCAGCAAACCAATGCTCTTTCCAAACGTAAACGGACCATCCACTGGAAGACGATGACGATGGCAAAGCATCGTATCCACAGGGCTCTGGTAGCTCAAAGGGGAGATTCCACCTACATTTAAATGAGTAACTTTCCGTAAGGTTGTGGTTTGCCAAGCAAATCAAATCTTTGGCAGGCAGATGAGACAACAGAAGATACTGTAATCACTAGTTAGCAAAGATGACAAGAGTGATGAACTCAAATATAGAGTAAAAAGCCAATAAAAGAAACTATGAAAATCCTCACTCTTCAGTACGAGGCAGCACATCTAAATGTTGCATGATATAGTAAAAGCCGCATGTTAGTCATGGGGTTCACTAAATAATTCCCTCACAAAGGGCAGAGATTTTCACAATAAAAGGTTCTTTGTTTCATTTTTTACCATCACCAGGTGCTTCGTGCAATTTGCAATCAACTGAAGTCTCAATCATTGCACAACAATCAATTCAACGGTCGCTAAGTTCTGACAGTCCTTGAGGACCTTATCCCTAACCTGTGTTTGGATGAGACTTCCAAAGTTACACACAACATAGGCTGATCCCTACAAAAAGTAGACAGAGGAATATGAAATGACAAGAATCAAGACTCAATACACTAATAACTCCTTCAGAGGTGTCATTTTGTAAGTCCCTTGTTTACTGTCTTTATACTGCATTTAGCTTTGTAGTGCTTGAGTAATGCATTGTGGTTGTCTAAAGATCCTTGGTACTTTAAAAGTCCCTCGTCCAGCACAGGGTAAGAGACCTTGAAACTTGGGTCAAATGCCACTTGTCCATGGAAATCGAGGTAAGGGCTTGAAGTAACTTGGTATTTGGTGTCATTGATGGTACTCCCATAGATCATTCCTGATATAGATATCTAGGAAAAATTATCAACTCATATGCATGTCCTGCAAATTGAGGATAACCAGATTCCAAAGATGCGACTTGAACAATCCATGGACAGGTAGAGCGAGAGAGGAGATTTGGATCAGAGACTAAAAGTGTGTCACAGATTTGGTGGTAGTGAATTTTGACATTTTCTTTTCTGGAGTTGCACGGAACAAGAGTCATAAATTAGACTGATATGTGACGACCATGCATTTTGATTTGATGGAAAAGATTATAGACTCTGAGAGAAAAAGAGCAAGGCAAAATGCAAAGAATGGTAAAGGTAAGTGACCTGGGGTTACAGAGTGAGCAAAGTGAATTGGTTGAATTGATCAACCACATTTATGAACTGAAATTCGTCCAATCAACACCCAATAAGATTATGTTTCAAAAAGAAGACAGCGCCCACAAGGATTGATTGCTTGACTAATTATGTGACTGGACCAGGCTGCTAGCTCATAGATCTATGCAACCATTCATATGCATTAATTTTCCACAATTATAAGCTCATTCAAATTTCACACCTAAGACCATCCAAAATACAAAAAAAATAGTTACACTTGAATACAGGAAACATAGCACCACGCACGCGAAAGATATGATGCTAAACCATATGTAAGCTGTAGCACATTCATCAGCATAAGATGTTAACTGAATAGGACCGGGATAGATTGCGCAACTAATACAACGACACCCCTTCTTAAATTTGGCCCTAATTCATCTTAAATAAAATCATGCAATACACAAAATTGATGAAAATGACAGGGACACAGAAGTCTACTAGCTAGCTTGTGTATATTTTGGTGTGCATAAGTTTCAAAGATGAAGAGTATCAACTCCTCTTAAGGTATACAATCACATTCCATCCACAAACTCCAAAAAGCTATCCGACTCTGTTAACCGATTACCAAATTGGCCTCCAACTTATGAATACCCCAGCTCTACAAGACCGATATCTTAGCTTTCGTTACTTGGAACCTTTATAAATCTTAAATTGTTTTTTCTTGCCCTTCCAAAGAAAGCTGCTGCAACCTTATTCAAAGGTACATTACTACATTAACAAGGAACGACCTCTAACCTTAAGAAACACAAAATTCCTCAACTCAAGATGCAAACCACAAGGTTCCGCATTCAGCTAAGAGAGCTTCTGGTGAAGAATATTTGTTCTCTTCTTACCATGATACTTGAAGAGAAAATGCTCCTATATGCAGGAACATCATTAGTGCAGCTTCTGCCAAGGAAACAGTCCACACAAAAAGGCATGTATAGAATGCACATAAGATCATAAAACAACCTTTCACCTCCCTCTCACAAATCTTGAACTCTCAAAGAAATCCATGCCTATTTCTTCCACACTACCAAAAAAGTTAAAATATGAAGCCACAATACAGAGAAAAGAAACAAAGACAACATACAAATCAAACACCAATATAATTCATCAAGATAAGCAATAAGTACATTAACCAACTTGAGAATAAGACACGAGACTCATGCAAAAAACATGGAGACCCGAAAGATAAAACAGAAAAATAAACTAAATAAAAACAAAAGAAAAGAAAAGAACATTACAGGAAAAATGTCCAAGTGGATTAAGAAAAGGAAAACACAAAAACTACATATCGAGTTCTTCAATGCTACAAAATTCAATTCATAAGACTTACCTTACCTTATATAAAGAACTTCTTTGGGTTAATGCAATTGCTGAAGAATGCCTAATTTGAACTAGAACCTGCAGCACAGGCAGCCGGTCTATTGTGGTCATTTAAAGAATTTGAATTTTCACCACCACTTTCTGATATCTGCCGATTGTCTGATTCAGAAACCGGACTGTCTAAACTATTTGACACAGAAGCCTCATTAATTGTGTTATTGTCTTTTGTTTCCAGACGCTCCATCATGCGTGATACAGTTGCGATCCCTGCATTAACCTCTCTTTTAACTTCTGAACCAAGATCTGCCATGGAAGCATTGCGAGAGAACAATCTCTCCTTCCAACCTCTTGTGCTCTTTGAAATTGACTCTTTGTATCTAATTGAAAATGAGAAACAAATACTTGTGATGTTTATGAAACAAGAAAAACTTGTCTTTTTTTGTTTTGTGTGTGTGCGTATGTGTTTTTTTTTCTTTTTATTCGGGGGGGGGGGGGGGGGGGGGGGGG
>JADOBS010303052.1:0-16474 GCA_015708375.1 Cydonia oblonga
AACCCCATCTCATTAAAAGACCTACACAAATCTAGAATAAAGAATTCTAGAATGTTCACTAAAGTTGGTTAGCTAGAATTATCTAAGTAGTCCCTTGTAGAAAGGACTAGAAGGTTGTTTCTTAAGTAGGTGGAAGAGTTTAGAAGAAGGGTGAGGTTTCCACCAACATACAAGATTAGAGTAGATAATTCTAGCTTAGGAAGGTAGTGGAATTATATAGATATCTTTAGCATGATGTTTCCATGCTTCTTCAAGGTTCCATCCATGCCTATAAAAGGAGAAGGCATCCACACCATTTGAAATCAACAAAACAAGAAGAAGTAGGCAATCAAGTGAGAGTGAGAAGTAAGAGTAGTCTTGTAAGGAGTGTGAGTGATCTAGAGTTTGTTTCTAGAAAATGAGCGAGTATCATTGCTTCTAAAAGAGTGTCCTTAAGAGTTAGTGTTGTAATATTTTGTGTGTGTAATACAAGTAATTTGTTTACTTGTGTGTGTCTCTCCAACACTTGTGTTAGAGTTGCGTACTCTAAAATTTTTCCCTCGACAATTGGTATCAGAACGGTACGATCAGGGACCGTCTCTATTGAAGCTTTTGAGAATCGTGAGAAGTTTAGTACTTCGCAAGATTATTGGTTAATCTTGTTCGGCTTATCGAAGCTCTGCCGACATGATGGAAGATCTTCAAGTTGTTAGAGGAATCAAAAAGTTAAACAACAAAAATTACAACACATGGGCGACATGTATGGAGTCTTACCTACAAGGCCAAGATCTTTGGGATGTCGTCGGTGGTAATGAAGTTACGCAGCTGGAAGAAGACACCATCGGCACTTTGGGGAAGTGGAAGATCAAGGTAGGTAAGGCTATGTTTGGCTTAAAAACAAGAGTTGAAGATGACATGTTAGAGCATATACGTAAGGCCAAGACACCAAAAGAAGCGTGGGACACCTTCGCCACACTCTCTTCAAAGAGGAATGATACAAGACTCCAGCTTCTCGAGAATGAGTTGTTATCAGTGGCCCAAAGGGACATGACGATTGCCCAGTATTTCCACAAGGTAAAGTCTATTTGCCGTGAAATTTATGAGTTAGATCCTAGTGCTGCCATTGTAGAATCCAGGATAAAAAGAATAATTATCCATGGATTGAGACCCGAATATAGAGGCTTTGTTGCCGCTGTACAAGGATGGCCGACCCAACCATCACTTGTTGAGTTTGAGAATTTGCTTGCCGATCAAGAAGCTTTGGCAAAGCAAATGGGAGGGGTCTCATTAAGAGGTGAGGAGGAAGCGCTTTACACCAAAAGTAAAGGCAGCTTTAAGCAGCGTGATGATGGTGGATCTAAAAGAAATGGTGACAAGGAAAAAGGTCATCAAGGAGGAGGGAGTTCTCGGCGAGGGGGAGCTCCAACGTATCACGTCAACAGGGGTAAGTCCCAGAATAATAAAAAGTTTGAGGGCAAGTGCTACAATTGTGGAAAGAAGGGCCACATGGCATCTCTCATCACATTCTCTCTCAGTGAGATTTTCTGAGCAACTGAGAGTTCTTCCTGTGTTTCATCATCCGACTCTGACACTTCATATCCATCTTGGACCATTTTCCGGAGAACCTGGGACTCGAAGATGGTTGTCATCTTTATCCTCCGAAAATCATAGTTTTCTCCATCGAACTTCGGAGCTCCGACTTCATTGCTGCTCAACCGAGACATCCTAGAATTTTTAAATCGATTTCTGTGGTTTCAAGTATTTGAAATCTCCCCTGAAAAACAGCTTTCACAAATGCCCGGCTGTTCTTAATTGAACCTAGGCTTTGACGCTATGTTAAAGTTTTTATTTTGTGTTTGAGTGCAAAGAAATTCGGTAAACAGAGAACAAGAAATCAGTGTAGAGAATGAAGGAAGGAAGGTCACAGCTGCTAAACATTGCAGCCTTAGCACTCATACATATATCATTAAAACAGTATTGCTTAGTCCCATTTTGAAATCATCAATCTTGTCTCCAATTCAGTTTTTATGTTTCAGTTTGGAGTAGTGGGGTTTTGAGATTCTGTTGTTGTTGGCGGCGGGAGTGATGCCAAATGCGAAACAAATCACTTCCCCGATTGCAATGTGAATACAGAGGCATTCGCATACATGAATGCTGCTGCAATCTGTTGAGCACCTGCATTCATTCTTCTGTTTCACTCTCAGAAACAAATATTACTGTTTTGGGTTGCACAAGGGTGTCAAATGAATTGGGACTGAGCAGGCAATACGGAGTCTTCTTGTCGAGGGGTCTAGGGTTCTTCTTGTCGTCCTTTGTCGAATCCATTGATAACAAGACCGATCGACTTCATATGTCATTCCTGATGCTGTTGGAGTACGAACAATTGGCTATAGTTATGCAAACACTATATCTATCGACCAAAAAACATACATACACTATATTTCGATGCGTTCCTTGTTTTTAATATTGTTTATATTCAATGTAGTTGACAGTTGGATGAAAATTGGATTACTAAAATAGTAACGTAAAATGACAAGTTCAATGATCAATACTCACTGCTGCATTATGTAATGATGAATGCACCATCACTGGTCATATTTTCTTCAAACAAAAAATACACACAAAGAAGACGACGCCTGCACACACCCTACAACTACAATTTTGTACAGTTGAAATGCGAGAGAAAGTGAAAACACCACTATTTCTCACATTCTGAAAAGAATTTTTGGAAATTCTACAAAAACCAATACTACAGGCAACGCCTGAGAACATCGAGTCTTGCGTATCTTGAAATATACCTCGGTATATTGAGGTTTGTGATCATTGGGAAGATAGCCAGCTACCATCAAGAGCAAGGATGACACAAATATATCGATCCACTATACAGTTTGATCAACACCCATCTTTTGATGAACATCAACAATAAGATCCCGCAGCTCAGGAAAAATTGAAACAAGTGACAGTTCAAGTATTGCGTATGCAAGTTGCTTTATGCAGACGGTAGACTGCATGCCAGAATAATTCGGAATCAACACATTTGGCTTGAAAGAAATGACAAACTAAATTTCAGCAGACAATGATGAGAGACTAATAACCTGAATGAAATAATAGATGTCTCTTGCACAACGTCTGTACTGCTTATGCCCAATTAAGCTAACCAAGGGCGCCGGAGTTCCATCTGTTAAAGTGGGGATCAGTTTGTTGTTTTTCATGTATTAGTCAGAGGAATTTATTAGATAATTAATTACACACATAATTCTATAGTATTCACACTAGTCGAACAATCATGGAATACTATAAATAAGTTTGTGTGCGTGTGTGGGTGTGGGTGGGTGTGTAGGAAAAATGCATGTACACCTCAATCAAGCCAGAAAAAATGCACGTATGTACGTATATACTGAGAAAGTAACAGAAGATTCATGAGTTGTGTCAAATTGTAAGTTTCGCAGGGAAAGTGATGATAAATTTACATGTAAAAGCAACACCAATATTTCTCAGTTGAAAAAACAGGGTCGAAATCTCAAACCATACAACTCTTAGAATCCGAAGTTTAAAGCGTACAAAGGGGCTGCTATTTTAAATAAATATAGTACAATAAGTTACAGAGAAAACAACAGATAGTACTTACCTTTGATTATGTAATCACAGAAAAATAGTTTACTTGAGCCTAAAAATTAAGTACCAACTTCTGGAACACAGATGTTTGACTAATAAAACACAAGGCAGTAACATTACCAGGAAGACTAAGGTAGCCACTTCAAACTAAAACACAGGAACACCAACCAGAAAATAGATAACATCAACTACTCACCAAAGAGCATTTTCTTGATATCACTAGCTCTGCGAGCAGCCTCAAGCTGCTGCTCAAAAGACCCCGGTTTACCAGCCTTACTGCAGCCAAATTGACTTATATTTTGAAGAGGGTTTTGATTGCCGTCTTGAACATTGCCGACTCTAAGGAAGAATGTGCCATTTGGCCACAGAACCTAAAAAAAACACATGGTTTTATATTTTTGTCGGAAAAAAACACATGATTAGAAAGCAAAAATAAGCAACTCTTTTCTTTTCAAATTTCTAAATATTGTTTTTCCCTTTGACTGCAAGGATAATTATACATTGAAAAGAAATCTAGGAAAGACATGCGAAAGTTATGATGATGATTAAGAACTCAGAATTCACAGAAATTAAAACTGAACAAACAGGAGTACATTATGTCCTCATTTCAAATGTAAGCAAAAAGTCTTCAAGCTTCGAGAAAGACATTTCTAAAGAAACAAAGAAAAAAATAACACCTCTATGTGTGATTTGTGCAGACAATACAGACAGTAAATTAAAAACAAAAACCGACTTTCAGTAGGAGTTTTGTCTTTTAATGCTCAGCAATAGTCACTTTAAGCAATGTAGATTTATTTTCTGTTCGGGTTCTTAAGTCACATACAACCAAAATACAATATAAATAACTAATAGTGGGGACATAGTTTTGCACAGGGACTGAACCTGAAGAACTGAATCACCCAATAGGCCTCACCCCCTTTCAGAAACATACTGAGGAATGCCCAAGAAAAGGTGACTCCATTCACATATGAAACACAGTTACCATGATATAATGTGGTAGACAAATAAGCACCAACAAACGGTTTGTATAACTATTCTATTGCAGTATTCATTTAAGATTTGAAACGTTACACCACTAAGGTTGTCTATGCTTTTTCAGTAAAATGAAGATGTTTATAATTGGTTCAGTCCTTACATCTTTAAGCCAATAAATTCCCGAAGCAATAATATCCTCCCTCCGAAGCCAATGAATCTGCCTCATGAGCCAATCATCAATAGCATCGTCCATCATTAACTGCAATATTTGTTTTGACATCCAAAAGACCTGTCTTCTGCATGGACAAAAGTAAGCATGTGTGAAAGACCAGTTATTTAATCTAATTACACACGTTCCAGCACTACTGTTTATATAAAATTCCACCCGTAATTGGGACATTGTCCGCATACTAAAAGGAATAAAGAAAATAAGCTTATAAAGCTATAAACAGCTACTCATACATACACATTACACAGGGAAAATAATATAATACGTTCAGCAAACCATAGTAATTGAATAAAAGAGAGAGAAAGGTAAAATTAAAGAAGAACCACTCTAGAACAAACTCAGGAATAGAACATACTAAAGAATTATAGAAAATTGTTCATACACTAACAAGAAAGCAAAAAGTCGTTAACTTGAAAGAACAAATTCAATAAATGAGGAGATAATTGGGTGAAATGAGCAACCGAAAGAAATATAAGCACAATAAAGAGGAATGGCACATCGAATAACCAATCTACAAAAACTTTGCCCGGATGGCATATGGTGTTGGTTACTTTCAACATTTTCAAGAAAACAGGCTGGATGGCCGAATATTTTATTGTTTATTAGAAAAACTGGATAACAATCATGCATGTTCCTAATCTTTTATCCAAGATCAAGTTACAAGAGCTGATGACATACCTGAAGTACAATCAGGCAAACTAAAATGATATCAAAAGCATTGATCGAGTCAATAATGAATACAGAATCATGCATCATCAGGATATTCCCTAAACCATCAAAGTATGAACAGCTCACCTCAGCCAGCCCCTTCTCTTAAGTTGAAATACCTTGTCCACTAGATTCAACAGAGGCACGCTAACATTGGGTGGAGTCCACTGAAAGAAAACAAGTTGTAAAGATCAATATCAGAGAGAATCAAAGATGTCTCTAAAAAGAGCTGTGATATTTAATTAAAAAAAAATATTGACTAAAACTGTGATCGTCAGATAAACCAGTAGCTTTCACTGAAAGATCTAAAATTAATACATGCAATTCACATTTACTTTGACAGCAACCTTTAACTAGTCAAGATATTATTTTCTTATGATTTACATGTCCATATAAATTCACTGAATCGCATTTCTAACTTCATCTTTATACTGAATTTCCATGGGAAATCGTCCGTTAGAACCTTGAGTATGGTTGAACCCATCTCAAGGTTGGAAACTTTGAGAATTTGGTGAACTAGATTAATTATCCTGGTCAAGGTGTGAAAAACTTGTCTAGCTGTTAAATTCAATCTGTTATCAACTGGGCTAAATTTCTTGGTATACTTAATATTCATTCAGTATCAACGTGTCCTAGCTATCTACATTATAACCAAAGATAGAGAATGTGTTAAAATAGGAGAATGAGACCTATACTTTCTAACCAAAGATAGAGAATGTGTTAAGCTGGAAACAGGAGGATCCAAAGTCTGCATAGAGAACATTGTTCAAAAAAATTAACAAAGGGAAAAAGTGGATAACAAGATAAACCTAGTAAATAATTCATGGTATAAAATGATTAAAGCTATGAATAACTTGTGTGAAAAAGAAAATGAAACATGCCATGAAGAGGAGATGATGAAAATAGGAGAATGAGATACAAGATATCGAGAGTGATGAAAAAGGTCAGACATAAGGCCAATCCTATTGCATATAACCAGAGCTTTTTTCCTAACAAATTGAGTCAACTACGGCATACTTCAAGGTGATTTTAACCTGATCTATGTTATACCTTAACATTCAGCCTTATCAAACAATATTAGCACTCTAGTGGCTTACATACCAAAAGAAACTTGAATCAATAAGAAATTACATACTGTAATCAACTAAAGTATATTTGGATATCAAGTATCATGATAGTGACTATAATGCTTAAATAGAATGAACTTGGATGACATTAGTAATACCTCAGGTGGCATTCCAATTGGATCCTCCAGAAAGCCACCCTTGCCAACTAAATCAGCTTTCATCTCCAAACCTAAGGTCCTTGTATGTACAACCCGAGGTGGATAACCCTTGTAGTTCAATTCATTGTCTGAATGCCACCCATTTTCTAGGGTACCTTCCTCGTTATCTGAAAAGCTATTTGTTGACTCTGCTGTATTTTGCCTAAAAGCAAGGACACCTGTCTCATCTGCATTCCCGGACAAGTTCCATCCAGGAAATAAAGACGAGGCCTCAGACGTGGGAGAACTAACAACCTTACGCATTAACCCATCTGAAACCTCTTTGAACTGGCGTACAATGTCATCCACAGCGTCATCCACATTGACTGCTTGAATCAAATAAAAAATGAACTTAAAAAATTTACAAAGCAATAAGAAAATATGAGAAATCTCAATAGTATTAACAAAACTGCTAAAAAAACAAGCACAGATATTACGATCTAGGACCATAAGCATTCTGGAGTGTCGACCAAAGGTTTTTGGAATCTTAGAAAATGCCTAGTTGAAGTTCTTTAACATATGTCATATATTGCTTTCTGATATGTACTCTGGTAATGGAGACCTTTGTTCCTAGTTAATAGAAGAGAAAAAGTTCGAACAATTGCCTTCTAAAGAATATCCGATAAACAATGTTGAATGGTCCACAACATATGAATTAAAAACCGTTGTGGGCCTCAGAAAATTAATCTTGCAGGTAGCACAGCAACTCTCGTTTAACCCCTAATTTATGAGGAGCCTGTTCACCTCAGATCTCCATCCATGTAAAGTCCTCCTGATTAACCCCGATTAAAGCCTGATTTACCTTCTATACTCAATCACTAATTCCCACTACCAACCTTCCTCCACAAGATAACTTGAAACACCTTTCAGCAAGACTACCCTTGCGGCCTAAGTAACCATAAATTACAAAGCACTATACCTCTTTCTCAAATTATGCACAGCCTTATAAGTCCTATATATATATATATAAGCACAACTTAGTTTTTATACTGGGACTGACTACTAACAATCTATCATAATGTAACTGGGTATAACTTGTCAACAATATTTTTTCCTTGGGACATCGCTTAATTTCTTAATGTGCCTCAAGCTGGCAATCATTAATTATTTCAATAACTTTTAATGTTTAAAAAAGAAAAGGTGAACAAATTTCTGTATCTCTAAAAACAATTATATTGTATCAAGAATCAAACTAAGTTGATAACTTGCATTGCCAGCCAGAATATGGGTGTGGGTGTGTGAATTGTGTATATGAATGTGGGTGTAGTGGGTACAAATTTGAGAGTAAAAACAGACAACCCCAAAAAATATGAACGTCGTATGCAAAAAAAAATTAAAAAATACCACATACCTGCAAGAGTTCTCATCACTGAAGGAGATTTTCCAAAAGAGTAATTCTAAAAGCAACACAAAAGAAAAAAAGATACTGCTGAGAGACAGAGAGAGAGACGATCATCTACACTAAAATTCTATGTCAAGAAGATGAATACCTTTGATGAACCACTTAAAAAATCCCAGACTTCATGCTGTTCGGCAACATTAGCTATTGACAACAGATCCTGGGAAAATACAGCAAATTTAAAGCAACGACAAGAGAAAAGACAGTGAGAAATGGGGGAGGAATGGAAAAAATACAGTGAAGAACCTACATCGTACCTGTAGATATTTGTCTAGCTGAATACATCGCTGATGAACAAAAGCATCCTCTGTGCTTGATGAGAATATTCTTTTGGGTGGTAGATGTAAAGTGTAATTTGGAATGTCTTTAAGATGGCGATGCAGTCGTTCAAAATTCCTATATCTGCAGAGAGAAATAAAAAAATAAAAAATCAAAGGATAAACAAGAAAAATTCATATATGGAATAAGGATCAAGTAGAAATAGAGACTTCAAGAACTTTCGTAACCTATGTAAGACCAAACAGACACTCGTCTTTCTCTAGTGAGGATGCCTTCATTTTATAAAAAATAAGGACCAAATAATGGTACCCATCCAAACAAGGATAAATTAACAATTATAAATCCCTTTAGCCATCTAATTGTCGTCAATCAAATAGTCGAAGACGGTATTCCTTGTGAATACAGAAATGAACACGATGATTGAAGGTCTAAAAGATTCTGTATAGGAAGTACATGTTTGCATCATGGGATTACACTGCAAGGTGGGGTCTCAATAATTTGGTCCTTACTTTTCTCTAAATGAGGACATCCTCATCAAAGATGGATTTTGTATACGAACTATGTGTCTGTAATTTGTTTTTGTAAAAGTGAGTGCATGCATGTGGTGTGCAGACATGTGACTCTGCGTAATAAAAAAGAAAATTGAAAAAATAAAAATCGATGAGAATGAAACCTTCTTTTCACAAACCAAGTTCTGTTTTCTGAATCTGTAACTGCAATTGAATAAACTGCAAAAGATTTCGACCCAAGTTTCTCAAAGTAGGCTCCCATAACCTACAGACATACATATTGAACAAAAAGTGAACTAAGAATCAAAGAAAACGTGTGATTCAACATATTCCAGCACTGCAGAAGCTGCAATGGCATCATGAAAACCTATGATATCTACTAAACATTTTAAAATTTACATAAGTGTAAAATGCTTACCCGGCACCTGAGCTTGGGAACTTGTTGTCCCACACAGTGGACTAACATATCCGAGGCACTCTTACTAATATGGTCTTCTTTATGCCTGCCAAACTCGGGGCTATAGAATTCTGATATGATAGACCCTCCGCCTTCTGTCAATGTCCTTTTTGTGTCTGGCTGGATTTTCAAAGCAGAAGTGCTATTTGATCTTTTAAGCCTTTTTTTATTTCCATCAGCAGTAAGGTTTCCAATGTCCTCCAATTTATTAACAAGATGTCCTTGATCCGCATATGATTCTTCACTGGGATCTAAAGAGAAGTGTAGTTCCATTTTGGTCCCACCACTTAATTGAGTATCTAAACTTAATTCACTTCTTAGCTTCACAATAGATCTATCTTCCATTCCTGTAGAAATTTCATGCCTGTCGGCTACCATTTCGTTGCCCAGATTTTTAGCAGGTACAGCACTATCTATTCCAGAACACTCAGATATAGGTTCCTGAACTCTTCTTATCTTTTTCTTGTGCTCTTTTTTTTTGTAATTTCTCCCTTTTGTCCACATATTTTCAAGATTTTCAGGAGCAAGAACTTCAGTCCTTCTCTGTGTTGCAGCCTCTAAAACTCGTGCCCAATCAGCAGGCTGTGGCTGCAAAGGATCTTCCTGGAATTTATTATAATCTGAATACGCTTCTCTCTGATGGTCACCTTTAGCCAATGTCATAACAGAGCTTTGGTTAAAGGTTGCATATTTCCTCAGTGGAGAATCTTGATCATGTACAACCCCTGTAGCTGATTGGTCCCCACTTACCACTTTACTGATTTCCTCTTTAATGGCTAGCAAAATGTTTTCAATCAATTCGTTGATATACCTGAGTAAAGAGAAATTGTAAGTTAAAATGGCTAAGTTTCTTTAACAGAGAGAAGATAAATGTAAACATATGTAACATTTCATCCAATTAAATTGATGGCGAATTTCATTATTACAATGTTTCTACGCATTCACAACCATTGGTATGATCACATGTTCCATAAGCTCTAAACAATGACATAAATAGATTAGGAGAATAATAACAACAATAATATTACAATACAAGATTTGTACCACAGTTTTGTAACATATTTTAAAAAACCAGGACAAGAAATGAGGATTAACCCAGGCCATCGTCTCAACAGATACTAAATGCTAGATACAAAGGGTCAGTTTGATGCTTGACAATCCCCTTAAAAGAATTTAACACCCTCTAGGCAAAAATAATAATAAAACACAACAAAAGAATGACTCGATCATAAATATAATATAACATACCCAGGGCTTGCAAAATTCAAAACAGGTTGAATTACTAAGCTTGTTAGAAGTTCTCTGGCAATAGATCTAACCACTGGACATTGAGCTTCTCGTGGTCTTAGCACCACAGCTAATACCCCACCCATTAGCCGCTGAAGAACCTATTAAAGATATAAACATCAGCCTATGGAAGACATATGCAAGAGATAAAATCCAAAAACAAAACTAATTTCTGTTAGAACAATCCACTCACACCTTGTACTCACTCTCGGGTGAAATCAATGCAGGATGGAGCTCCTTCGAAGCCATGAGATGATGTTTTAACCTTTCATCTCTCTCCTCTGAAGACAACGTTTTCATAACATCAACACCTATAGCAGCTTGGTTTTTTCTAAAAAGTTCTATATGATCCCCTATTAAATCAATAATATCCCTGAAACATAAAACAACCATTAATTATGTTGCTTTAACGATAAAAGCTTCATAACAACTGGAAATGGTTCAATTCTACAAGAAACAGAAGGGGTACCTTGTTAGCAAGTCAACAAGGTTTATCTCTTTAACTCTTCCGGATACTTCACCCAGAGCATCCATGATTATTGCGCGTATCTGCTCTGGCGCCTCCTTGTCCGGAGTAATATCTGAATACCACAAATCAATCACAAAATCCTTCAAAAGTTTGTCAATGAAATCTTTAACTGCATCCTCTACGATTGGAGAACCAATTTTCCTTTTCCATTTTGGTGGTTGAGCCCCAGTAGAGAGTCGTGGATCATTCAATGACAACTGTTTCTTCTCCAAATGAGACAAATATGATTGTGGACGAACAAGTTTTTGACTCTTCCAACGGAATTCCACATTATTCATTAGAATACGTAGCATCGAAACCAATAAAATTGATATGGGTAAATTCATCCACATTGATTTACTCGAATCTGCAATGAAGGACAAAAGAAATGGAGTCAGGAAAAACACTTGTGAGAGTGAAAAACCAACTACATTGATTTCGCTAAGTTTACTATATACATGTTGAAGAAATCAGGAAAAATATAACCAAAATCAATGCATTTTCACTTAATTTTTTTCTCTGCGAAGCGAAATGGAGAATCGTGGGTTAGCAACTGATTCCTAATTCTTGGAACCAAAAGCTATCATCTTTTTGAACCACACAACTTCCATACAATCAGAAATCATCAAACTCCTCCCCCTCCCTTCTCGAGAAAGCATCAAATTTCATAAAGTACATCAAATTTGTAGAAAAATATAAAGACAGAATCTAGAAACCCAAATTTCTATTAAATTGGAGCACTTACAGGAAAGAAAGTATGTAACACAGAAGACAAACAGGGCCCACCAAACCACTCGAACCTTAATCTCCTCGATCAGATCCTCTATGCTATTCAAGGCCTTCATCTTTGTTCCCGGAAACCCTAGAATGCCAACCCTAATCCACTAAAAGCACAATGAAACTCCGACCAAAATCAAATTACCGCAAAATCCGAGTCAAATCCCTTGAAAATTCAAAGCTTCAGCGCCAAGCAAGGTCGAGCGTGCACACTGGCTGCTAGGGTTTTGCCTGGTTTGCCGAGCTTTCAGAAATTGCTTACGGAGGACAGAGAGAATAAGAAGAAAACGACGACGACGAAGGAGAAAGACTAACCTGGGATTTTTGTTTCGTTCAATAATTTTGGTCAGCTTTTTAATTTTTAATTTTTAATTCTATTTTGAAGTTTCTCGCTCTTTTCTATCAAAATTTGTGTTATCTGAGCTTGGTGAGTTCGTTAACCGTTGGGCCCGTATGTGTGTAACCGTCCTGAACCGGTTTTGGCAATTAGTGGGACAAACCAAGTGTGGCCCCTTTCATGCATTTTAATGTGAGTTTAACTATTAATCGTTACGAGTAATTTTACTCACCCCTATAACTATGATATATACGGATTATACATCTAATCATCTCTTACTGCTCTTTCATCTAATTTTGGTTGTCAGAGCCCATCCCGAGCCTTACGTGTCGTTGTTGTGAGATGACGGAATTGCTCTTGAGTTATGTTCTAAGTGACAAAATTTGTACCAAATGGACTTGTTTTGGTATGAAAATCTGGACCACACACTAGATCACACTCTCTCTCTCTTCCCCGTGACTTCTCTCTTCTCTCTCTCGGCTTTCTGCAACCATATCACTGTGCATGTACGGACAAAGCTCGAACTTGAGCTTTCACGCACAGATCGACGCCAAGAAGGTTAGTTTTGGAATCCTCATCACCTTGTGAGTTCATTAATACCATTTTTAGGACCTAGAACCATAGTTTTCACAAGAAACCATTAATGCCGATTTGGTGCACTGTTCATGCACACGTGAATGTGGGTTTTTTAGGGAATTCTAAGGTCATAGGAAGATTAAGGAGGTCCTCACGAGCGTGGGAGTACTTCGTTTGCAAGAAACGGACGTCGGAGGGCCGATATCGAAGGATTTCTAGATTGGCCGAATTATCGAGCTTCCTTGGGGAAAATATAGTGCATATCGAGCCTTAAAATTGGTATGATCATGTTCCTTATGCTCTAAGCTTCATTTTGATAGTAAATGAGTGAGAAATGGTGAAGGAATAAGCGAGAAACAAGTGTTTGCAGGTTTCCCAAAAACCGGCGACCGGCGATTCGTCGAAGAAGAAGAAGGTATATTCTGTCAGTTTTGACAGAATATACTAACAGAGTTAGTAACGCCGTTGGAGTTTAACGGAATATACCTGGGATTTGACGGAGTATTCCTGACGGCGTTGGCTGACGCCGTCAGTGTGCCTGGCACGTGGCCGCACGTAGGGGGTGCGTCTAGCCGTGCCGTGGCCGACGCGTGAGGGCGCGTGAGGCATCCAAAAATAATTCTAAAAATATGTTATGTTCGTGGGGCTGTGTAGATCACGTTGGTATATTCAAATGCCAAAATTGAGCTATGTATGAGAAGTTATTACCTAGTTTCGTATATGTGCTTTAAATAATGCATTTTTAATTATTTCGCATATAGGTGAGACCTATCCCAAGGACGAGCGCCATCAATTGAGGCTTGGGGGCTACGACCCTTCTACTTATCAGTGAGTGGGCTTTTGTTTTCTGTATATACCTATATACTTACCGATTTTCCCAGAAATCGAATTTAAATGAAAGTATGTTTTAAAATGCCATGCATAGAGTTTATATTGATATTATAAGTTAGAGTGTGATGCATATATATATATATATATTGGTGCTGCGGACGCTCAGGTATGTATCAGGTGAGTTACATTTATGTTATGATGGATATGGTTGATATGAATTATGTTGTGCTCATAACCTGCACCCCGGTGTTAGTGTTTATGTGATTATGTTGTTATTCACCTCCCGCACCACATGCTCACCTTGGATCCAAGTTAGGTGCATAGTCCTGTCGTACAGACCACCTCAGTGGTTCCGACTCGTAGGTGACCTGCGATTATTCGCACAGTTGCTTTGTTGAGTATAGCACTAGAGCTTATTATCACACCCAGTCCTGTCATATAGACCACCTTAGTGGTTCCGACTCGTATGCAGCCAAAGGTATTGAGCTATAGAATCAGCCGTATAGGACCACTGCAGGGTCTCTAGTTGATTTACTTGTTTCACCTGTTATATTTATGCACCATTGATATATGATTTGATACATCCAGCATGGCATGCTTTCAGAACGCTGTTTTTGGAATATATTTGAGATTTGATGCTATATATGTATGTATGCTATTTTCTGGGAAAGTGTACAGGTTTTACGATGAGGGGTTAGAAGTTTTGATAAATGAGTTATTTTTGAAAAGTTTTGTTTTTGCCCACTCACGTTTTCTGTTTTGCGCCGTTCCAGGTTCTAGGTAGACGTTCATTGGTGGCTCACGAGGATTATTACAGGGCTCTGACAGACCATCACTAATGTATGACACCTTTGGGTGTTGCTTATTTCTAGTACTTGAATTTTTTTACTGAACTTAGGCTAGTGTACTCTGTTTATCATTACTCGAGTACTTTGACACTTATGTTACTTAGTACTTATGTTTGATTATCAGTTTTTTTTTTTATTCGGATTTTTTAGTATCTCTTATGCTTCCGCACTGTGCATATGGCTACGTCACCTTCACGTGATGGCCAGCACGTCCTGATCTCGGTCGGGGTGTGTCAGTTTGGTATTAGAGCCTAGGTTTAGCAGTCCTGCTTATCTTGTGAGTATTCTAATGACTGTGATGTCTTCTGTCAGAACTGTGCCACCTCGTAGAGAGCTTCGTCCTTCTGCTGAGTCTGGTTTACCTAATAGAGCTAAGTTGGGGGAAGCAATAGCTAATGCCATTCAGACTTCACTCCATCCTCCTCGCAGGACACCCTTGGAGACAGTATATAATCTGAAATTAGACCATTTCATTGGTAATGAAGGTCATGAAGGGGCAGAAAAGTGGTTAGATCGTATTGAGAAGACCTTCCAGGTGATGCAGAGTCAGGGGAGTCTTCCTGCTAATAGATGGGTCGAGACTACCACTTGGTTTCTAGGAAGAGAACCTGCAAGTTGGTGGGAAAATGAGACTAAATTTATGACACCTGAAACGGCAACTGATTAGGAAACATTCAATGAGACATTTAAGAAAAGATTCATTCCTCCAGAGTACATTAATCGTAAGAAGCAAGAGTTCACTCAATTGAAACAAAAGAAAATATCGGCGAATGAGTATTATAGGAAGTTTACAGACTTATCTCGCTATGACCCAGAAGTGGCTTCTAATCAGGTGGAGATGCTTTGTCGCTTTAAGCTGGGAACCAAGAAGAGATGGCGGACGATTGCTAGCGTGATTCCTTGCTCCAACTATCATGAGTTTTTTGAGATTTTGGTTCGGATTGAGGACTCCGAAAATCTGCCCAGTGAGAGTGAAGAACAGGACGATAAGAATAGTAATCAGAAAAGAGATGACAAAGGTAAAGGCATCTCATCTCAAGGACCCCGTGAGATACAGAATTTTAAGAGAAGTGGAGTGAGTTCGAGTTCTTCCAGTGGAGGAGTTAGTGCTACAGGCCCGAGGAGAGGTGGAAGATTCACTGGTGGACCCAGATTTCAGAGGCAGAGAAACTTCGGTGGTTCAGGTCCTCCATTGTGCCGCCGTTGTAATTTCAGACATCATAGGGAGTGCAGGAGAGGTAGCAGTGGTTGCTACACATGTGGACAGATGAGACATAGAGCTGCACAATGTCCCCAGAGTCAGCAGAAGCCTCAGCAGCCTGTTATGCCACCTCTTACGTCAATCCGGCAGAACTTTGGATTAGGCAGTTATGGTTAGACGGGTTGTGGTGGTGCTTACCATTAATAGGGTGATGCTGCTCCCTATGCTTCAGGACAACACCAGTATTCTTAGGACCCTTATTATCAGGCCAGCTACCCTCAATATCCGGGAGGTCCTACATATTATTAGCCACAGTCAGCAGGTGGATCTCAGTGGTATCAGGGAGGTCAGTCCCAGCAGGGAGAGGTTGCTGCTAGCAGTCCAGGACCGTCTAGACAAACTAACCAGTCAGGACAAGGACGCAGTTCTTAGGGATGAGGTGTTCATGCTAACAGAGGTCGTGGTGGACGACAGCAAAACCAGGGACGTATCCATAATATGACGCTGCAAGATGCCCAGAATAATCCTGATTTAATTATGGGTACGTCGAATATACTTGGTTATTTTGCTAGAGTATTGATAGATTGTGGTGCCACACATTCTGTTATTTCTCATACATTTGCTCAATTAACACAACCTCATCCTACACCCCTGGGGTACGACTTAGAGTTTGCTATGCCTAGAGGGGAGAAATG
>JADOBS010303053.1:0-16475 GCA_015708375.1 Cydonia oblonga
ATATCAACGATCTAAGCCGTTCATCTTCCTGCATCCTCTAATAGATCATGTTTTCAAAAAAGAAAATCCAAAAAAAAAAAAAAAAAATTGATGAGAAAAATGAAGCGTAAATGTAAACAACAACCAACGGTTAAATTTTGATCTATGATTTATATGATTGTAATACCGAATTTCAAAGTTAAGCTCTTCACGAAAGTTGTAAAGCTTGTCATTACGAGTGTTTATATATTTTTTCTATATTTTTTACACTTCTACATTAATTAAAAAATATTAGATTTTGGGCAAACTAAGTGGCGTAAAACAAAGTGACAATTACCATTGGCATACCATACCAACCAAACTATTTGGTATACCGAAAATTTGGTACAGTAATGGTAATTGATTTTGCCATACCAAATATTTGGTATGGTAATTGATACAGAGGTTTTGGTACGGTAATGTACCAAAACCACCCCTAATACTTTCTGGTGACTATTTATCTTATCCAACAGAAATAGTCAGTACAGTCTGACCTGACAAACGAGGCCTTAGTGATTAAATCTGAGGTAAGATGTTTTTCCCTTTTAGGAGCCTCGAGAGCAGGACGGTAACTTTATTGATTAAAACAATATTTGTTTCCAAAATGCAAAGCAAATAAAATAAGGTTGTGTTATTCACATACCTATTTTTACCTCTCACACACCCTATTCAATTTTTGATCGTTGGATCGAATAATCAGAAGAAGATCAATGGACAAAAATTAACGTGTAAGAAGTAAAAATGGGTGCGTGAATAGCACTATCCTAAAAATAACTAATTGTCGTAACAAAAACAATTTGTTATCTCACCAAAACAAGTTAAAATTAGGATCCAAGCTAGAACCAACCATCATGAAGTATGGGATATTCTAGGTGTTTAAGCTGTTAGATCTTTGTTTAAAAATATAAGATTAATATTTCATTGTTAAAATACTCAAAAGTATCCCATATTCAGAGCATCCTTTATTTTTGGCTTGAAAAATAGGGTGAACACCTAATCAATTAGCTTCTAAGTAAGAAACCAGTATTTGAGAAGTAAATCATTAACAAACACATAAATAGCAGCTAAGCAGTACAAGTGAGCTAATTATGGCTTTGATTGCAGGCTAAGTTTACTGTTCAGGTTTTACCTAATAACCACTAAACTAATCTTAAAAATTAATAATTGATGAACAGCCTTACACACCCATAATTTGCTAACACCAACATGTTTATTTCAAACTTAAGTTATGGATAGATTTGTCTTGTTTCCTCTTTATCTGGTTTGTTAGTTGTGAAATTAAGGTTGTTTTATCCACACCATACATATTATTGACTACATCCTACAGCTACTTTCTAAATATAATTTATTTTACTACATATTTTTCAATACTACTCACACCCCACACGATACAATACATAGACCCACCCCACAAACCCTACCCTCCAATCTCCACTCCACATCAAGATACTAGAACCCATTGCTTCCCTGAGGGCATTGTTGGTTTGAGAATTCATCGTGGGTTGAGTGTGAACTCCACTGATGGAGGGAAATAAGAGCATTGTTGATTTCCGAAATCTTCTAGACCGAGCTTACCTCCCTCGAATCCGTATCCTAATCCATGAAGAGGAGGAACGAAAAGCGCAGGAGAAGTTCTTTGAGGCTACGTGCCACACATGGAAAATCCCTTTAAAAATGATGATGAAAGTGCATGAAAAAGTACATCAACCCAAGAGGCCTAAACTCGCGATCATGTCTAGAAACGGATCGAAAGCAATAACGAATGAGAACTTGTTAGTCAAATGGCTGAGAAAATAGGGTTTCACGTCCAAGTTTTGAGGCCGAAGCGCACCGCAGAACTAGCAAAGATTTATCGGGTCCTGAATTCGAGCGATGCCATGATCGGAGTTCATGAAGCTGCCGTGACACATTTTCTTTTTATGAGGTCTGGCTCGGTTTTTATCCAAATTAATCCAATTGCAACTGCATGGGCAGCTGAGGAATATTATGGTGCACCTGCAAAGAAGCTTGGTTTGAAGTACATTGGCTATGAAATTCTTACCACAGAGAGCTCACTGTATGATAAATATGAAATAGGTGATCCCATTCTTGCAGATCCAACAAGAGTGACAGAACAAGGATGGCAAATCACAAAGAAGGTTTATCTGCAAGGTCAAACCGTGAGATTGGATCTCATAAGGTTTAGGAAGCACTTGGTTGGTGCTTATGAATCAATATTAATTTAATCTCATCATTAACCATACTAATCCTGGATTGAACTTTTATGAAAAATATCATACATGTAGATCAATAATAATGTAACAATCTTTCCACAACATCTATGTATTTATCAAAGGGATCACCCTCACCAAAGTCAATGGCTATGCTTTTTATAGGGCTAATTGGGTCCTTTAGCCATTTTAAATTACAAGAAGAATGGGAAAGATGTTCATAATTGGCCGGATTTTATCTAGTCCAACGGTTGTTGTGAAATAAAATCTTTGGGAAAATATGTCAATCAGAGAAATGAATGAACATATAAGATTGAGATAAGAAAATCTAAGTCAGTAGTTGATATGTGATAAAATCTAACTTTGTCAGAATTTAATTTTGTTTTAGATTGAAGTGTTAAACAAAATTTAAGATAACACGCCTAAAATTAACTTTTAAAAAAAGTTAACAAAGAAACCATTATTTTGTACTACAGAAATAAATACCCACATTAATAAGTATATAGCCCCATATAGAGCCGAAAAAATATATAACCCCCATTGAGAGAGATTATTTTTAGAGCCTAAAAATTCAAGAGCTTTAAAATAGATTATATCCACAATTTTTTTTTGGTTAAATTATATCCACAAATTTTGTAACCTTGTATAGAACTCCTCATTAGAGATGATCTAAGTGACACACCCCGACCTAAATCGAGGCATGATGGCCATCACGTGAGAGTGAGGTAACCATGTGCACAGTGCGGAAGCAATAATGATATAGAGAAATACGAATAAATAACAACCAAGCTACTAGCAGCATTAGCAAGATAAGGTACTAGTACGAGAATAAGTGTGAAATATACAACCAGAGCATAACTAGTCTAGGTGCAGTCCAGCAGGACCAATACTAATTTACAACACCCAAATGGTCCTACGTTTGGGATAATCTGTCACAACCTCTGGATGAGTCCTCGTAAGCCACCAAAGAGCAATCCTACCGAAAACCTGGAGGGGCGCAAAACAGAAAGTGTGACGGGCAAAAACAAAGCTTTTCAAAATCATTTCATTTCTCAAAAGTTCTAACCCCCTCGCCATAAAACCTGTATACTTTCCCAGAAATAGAATATAAACATATCTCAAAACCATACTCATAATCAATGATATTAAAAATCATGCCATGCCAAAAATCTCAATATAACAGAATATGTAGCTCATGTGAAATAAAACTCATGAGAATAACATATCAGCCGGATCCACCTCAAGTGGCCTGTACGACTGAATCTATAGCTCAACAAGAATGCCTGCACACGAGTCGGAACGACCTGTAGTGGTTTGTACAACAGGACTGGGTGTAAAATAAATATGCTCTAGTGCTACAATTATGTGAAGACTGTGCGAATAATCGCAGGTCACCTACGAGTCGGAACCACCTATAGTGGTCTGTACGACAAGCCTTAACACCTAACTTGGATCCAAGGTGAGCATATGGTGCGGGAGGTGAACATCACATGAAGGACTGTGCCCTAACCATGGCGGGAGCACTAACAATGGGGTGCAGGTTTATGAGCTCTCAACACATCTCACATAATCATAAATTCATATAAACCATCCTCACCTGAGCGTCCATGGTGTCAAATCACATTCATGCATAATATACTAATTCATATGATAAATATAAAACAATAGGCATGGCATTTCAAAACATACTTTCTTTTAAATCAATTTTCTGGGAAAAACATCGAGTATATAGGTATATACTGAAAACCAAAAGCCCACTCACTGGTAAGTTGAAGGGTCGTAGCCCCCTAGCCTCGATTGATTGCGCTCGTCCTCTGGATAGATCTCACCTATATGGGAAACAACTATATAAACGTTATTTAAAAGCACATGAATAAAACTAGATAATAACTTCTCATACATTGCTCAATTGGGGTGTTTGAATATACTAACGTGATCTACTCAACATCACGAACATCCCTATATTTTTAGAAAAAATTTCCGACCACCCACTCGCCCTCACGTGCCAGCCAAGGCATGGCCAGACACACGGCTACGTGTAGGCACGTGTCTGGCACAGTGGATAGAATCATTAACGCCGTAAGGGAATACTCCATTAAAAACAAGCATATGTCGTTAAAGATACCTGATGTCGATAGTCTCCGTTAGGAATAATCTGTCAACTTTGACGGAATATGTCTCCATTAGGAATATTCACCTTCATCTACCTCCGCTCGCCGGTGACAGTCGCCGTCACCGGAAACTGGAAAAATGTTTAAACCTTCATATTTTCTTCGTTTTTGCACCAAAATCCATAAAATTTATATCAAAATGAACCTTAAGATGTAAGGAACAAAACCTTACCAATTTTCAGCCCCCAAAACTCACGGTATCTTGTCGGAAAAACCATGATAATCTAGCCACCTCTGCAACTCACTAAACCCCTAGCTTCCTGATGTCCAAAACACTCCAAAACTCTTCCCCGAGCTTCGTGAAGATGTTTTAAAGCTTCCTAAGGCCTTAAAACTCATTGCAAAGCTCACAATTACGTTCAAATGAACCATGCTCCAAATCGGGATTCTTGGTTCTCAGGGTTTCATGCCACTAAAAGATAAACTGAGGGTAGAGGTAAGTTCCTGAGCTTGCAAATAACACAGAACCAACTTTCAAAGCTTCGATCCATGCGTGAAATGAAGGGTTCAAGGTTTGTCCATACAGTTGTACGGACAATGGTAGAAAATCGAGAGGGAAGAGAGAGAAAAGGTCAACGGGATTGATGTGTGTGTGTGAGTTGTGTGGTCCAGCTTGCAACCAACCAAAAACAAGAAAGGACTTAGTTCTAATTGGGTCCAAACAATTAGGATCAACTTAGATTGGTCTAAAACTAATACACATACTACACTACACAATTTAACGTCCAGGGGCAATTTAGTAATTTCACGTCATTGATAAAAATAATTCGGGACAAGCTGTGACAACCTACCCCCCTTAAGAAAATTTCGTCCTCGAAATTCACACAATAATTACAATTCACTAATAATCATAAAATAGGCGTGGATACAAATCTCTCATCTGGTCCTCCGTCGCCCAAGTAGCCTATTCCACTGAGTGATTTCTCCATAAGATTTTCACCAAACACACTGTCTTATTTCTCAGAACCTTATCTTCCAATCCAAAATCGTCACTGGCTCCTCATCATAACTCAAATCCGGATTACTTTCCAAAGGTTGAGGAGGAATCACATGATAATGATCTGAAACATAATGTCGAAACATGGAGACATGGAACACATCGTGCACTTTAGACAACTCTGAAGGCAACTCAAGCCTGTAAGCTACTTCACCGACTTTCTCGGTGATTCGATACGGTCCGATGTACCTTGGACTTAGCTTGCCTTTCTTTCCAAACCGCAGAACACCTCTCCACGGTGACAGCTTCAAAAACACCCAGTCATCCACTTTATACACCTGGTCAGTAGCATGCCTATCTGCTAAAATTTTCTGTCGATCCTGGGCCGCTTTCAGGTTAGCTTTAATTACCTGAACATTTTGAGTAGTTTCATCGACAATCTCAGGGCCCACCAAAACTCTCTCGCCGACCTCTGACCAACATAAAGGTGTACGACAAGATTTGCCATAAAGTGCCTCAAATGGTGACTTACTAATACTTGAATGAAAGCTGTTGTTGTAGGTAAATTCCATTAAATCCAACCACTTATATCAAGCGTCACCAAACTGCAATACCGAAGATCTCAGCTTATCTTCCAACGTTTGAATGGTTCTCTCTAATTGTCTGTCTGTTTGAGGATCATATGTTGTACTATAAAGTAACCTCAAACCAAGAGCTTCCTGGAATGCTACCCAGAACTTAGAAGTGAATCTAGGATCACGATCCGAGATAATACTAACTGAAACTCCATGGTATTTCACAATCTTCGATATGAACAATTCAGCTGATCGGCTTAAAGAATATTTCTCCCTCACTAGAATAAAATGTGCAGACTTAGTAAGCCAATGAGCAACCACCCAAATTCCATCGTAACCATTCAGTGTACAAGGAAGCTTATACAACATCAATCCAAAAGGCTTCTTTCTCTCCGGTTTAACCTGTTGACAAATGACACACATACTCACATACTTAGCAATTTCTATTTTCATACATGGCCAATAATAAAATGGTCGAATGGTATGATACATTTTAGTACCTCCGGGATGCATTGCATAAGATGAATTATGTGCTTCATCAAGAATTGCTTTCTTTAACTCTGCATTATTCGGCACATACATTCTCCAGCATGCTATCTGATTCTCTAACTCTGAAGTCTTTCTTCTTACCCCGACTTCTTGCTTGAATTATTTCCTGGGTCTCTTCATCATTCACCTAGGCTTCAAGCACTCGATCAACTAAAATTGGCCTAACTTGAAAATTAGCAAGTAAAGCTTATTCTCGAGCTTCCACCCCTAACTTCACTCCAGTGGACCTCAAATCAGCAAGAAGAGGAACATGACAAGCATAAATGGCATTAAGTCTAACTGGAGTCTTTCTAGTTAGTGCATCAGCCACCACATTTGCACAACCAGGGTGATACTCAATCGTGCAATCATAATCACTAAGCAACTCAACCCACCTTCGTTGTCGAAGATTAAGATCCCTCTGAGTGAAAAGATATTGAAGACTCTTATGATATGTGAAGATCTTACATTTCTCACCATAAAGATAATGTCTCCAAATCTTCAAAGTAAAGAGGATAACCACTAATTCCAGATCATAAGTAGGATAATTCATCTCATATGGCTTCAATTGTCATGAACCATAAGCAATCACCCTACCATGTTGCATCAACACACATCCCAGACCATTCGAGGAAGCATCACTATAGACCTCAAAATTACCACTATCTTCTGGGAGTGCTAAAACAGGTGCATGAGTGAGATAATACTTCAACTGCTGAAAACTTTGCACACAACTATCTTCCCACTCAAACTTAACCTCTTTTCTAGTCAACCTCGTTAATGGCAAAGCAATGACTGAACAATCTTTAACAAACCGTTTATAATAGCCTGTTAGGCCAAGAAAACTCCGTACCTCAGTGATGGTTCGTGGTTACTCCCAATTTTCCACAGCTGCAACTTTTTGAGGATCCACCTGAATATCTTGAGTAGATATAACATGTCCCAAAAACGCCACTTGATTCAACCAAAATTGGCATTTGCTAAACTTAGCATATAATCGATGTTCCCTCAATCTTTTCAACACCCAGGTAAGATGTTGAACATGTTCTATTTAGACTTGGAGTAAACCAGAATATCATCAATGAAAACAATAACAAACCTGTCAAGATATGGTTGGAATACTCGATTCATCAAATCCATAAAAGCAGCAGGCGCATTAGTTAACCCAAATGGCATCACAAGAAACTCATAATGACCATATCGAGTCCTAAAAGCTGTTTTAGGGACATCTTCATTTTTAATCTTCAACTGATAATAACCAAACCTCAAGTCAATTTTAGAAAATACACAGACACCTCGAAACTGATCAAACAAATCATCTATATGAGGCAATGGATAACGATTCTTAATTGTTACCCTATTCAATTGCCTATAATTAATGCATAACCTCAAAGTCCTATCTTTCTTCTTTACAAACAAAAGTGGAGCTCCCTAGGGTGAAGTACTAGGCTGAATAAAACCTTTATCCACTAATTCTTGCAACTGGATTTTCAATTCCCTCAACTCAGCATAAGCCATTCAATAAGGAGTCAAAGATATAGGATCCGTACCTGGAAGCAAATCAATAGTGAACTCCACATCTCGGTCTGGCGGCAATCCAGATAAATCTTCAGGGAACGCTGTATTCAGGATGTATTCAGGAAAATGCCTGACTACTCCAACCTCCTCCACACTATTAGGAACATTATCATTCAACACCACATGAGCCAAATATCCCTAGCAACCTTTCGTTAACAACCTTTTTGCTCTCACAGCAGAAATAACTCCATGCCTCACCCCACTCTGCTCACCCACAAAAATAACCTCAGGTAACCCAGGACGATGGAAAGTAACTGATTTCCCGTAGCAATCTATATTGGCATGATTATAATGCAACCAATATGTGCCTGAAATAACATCAAAATCCACAATATCTAACATGATAAGATTAGCTGGCATAACTACATCTTCCACCATCACTGGACACCGTGGATATACACAATCAACATAACATCTCTCCCCTCTAGGCATAGCAAACTCTAAATCATACCCTAGATGTGTAGGATGAGGTTGCGTCACTTGAGAACATGTATGAGAAATAACAGAATATGTAGCACCACAATCAATTAAAACTCTAGCAAAGTGACCAAGAATATTTAACGTACCCATGATCAAGTCAGGATGATTTTGAGCATCCTGCAGTGTGATGTGGTTAATACGTCCCTGGGCTTGTTGTCGTCCCCCACGACCTCTACTAGCTTGATTACTTCACCCTTGCACACCTCGTCCATAACTTGGCTGACCAGATTGCCTCGAAGATTCTGCACTACTAGAAGAAATCTCTACTTACTGGGGCTGTCCTTCCTGATACCATTGAGACCCACCTGCTGAATAGAGAGGATACGACGTATAACCTCTAGGATATTGAGGATACCTATTCTGGTAATAAGGATCCTGTGAATACTAATACTGCCATGAAGCATAAGGAGTGGCGTCGCCCTGATAATGGTAAACATCACCTCGACCCATCTGGCCATAACTACCAGTCCCTGGAATCTGCTAGATCGGCGCTGGTGGTGACAAAGAAGGTTGTTGAGGTCTCTGCTGGTTCTGGGGAAAATGCATAACTCTATGCCCCACCTGACCACATGTAAAACATCCACTGCTGCCCCGCCTACACTCTCCAAAGTGCTTGTTATTACACATGCGGCACAAATGAACACTTCCTCTACCAGAATCTCCCTGTCTCTGGAATCTAGGACCTTCTGAAAATCTACCACCTCTTCTCTGACCAATGGCACTAAAATCCCCGCGGGAAGAACTATAACTAGCTCCACTTCTCTTAAAGCTCTGAGTTTTACGAGATCCTTGAGAAGACTGACCTTTACCTTTATCATCTTTCCTCTGATTCCCATCTTTTTCTTCTTCTTCTTCACTCTCACTGGGCATATTCTCCGAATCCTCAATCCTCAGCAAAATCTCATCAAACTCCGGAGAAGAGGCACAAGAAGTAGTAGTCATCATAGAACACCACTTCTTTTTAGTACCCAGCCTAAAGCGACGAAGCATCTCTATCGGATTGGCAACAATCTCTGGATAATAATGAGACAAGTCAGTGAATCTCCTATAATACTCATTTGCCGTCATCTTCCCCTGTTTCAATTATGTAAACTTCTGTTTCATGCGATCAATATATTCAGAGGGAATAAATCTTTTCTGAAACAACTGCTTAAATACTTCCCAAGCAGCAACCTCTTCTGATGTCAAATGGTAAGCCTCATGTCTCTACCAGGATGCAGGTTCTTTACCTAAGAACCAGGTAGTCGTCTCGACCCACCTTACAGGAGGAAGACTCCCCTGACTCTGCATCACACAAAAAGTCTTTTCCAAATGATTGAGCCACTGCTCAGCTCATTCATGTCCTTCATTTCCAATAAAATGATTCAGCTTCAAATTATAAACAGTCTTAAGAGGTGTCCTTAGAGGAGGACGAAAAGAAGACTGAATAGCATTAGCAATAGCTTCCCCTAACTGAGCTATATCAGGGAAGCTAGGCTCAACTGAAGGACGTGAATCTCTACAAGGCAGCATAGTTCTGATAGAAGACATCAAAATAATTAGAAAATTCACAAGATATGTAGGACTGCAAACCTAGGCTCTGATACCAAACTGACACACCCCAACCTAAATCGAGGCATGTTGACCGTCACGTGAGAATGACATAACCATATGCATAGTGCGGAAGCAAGAATGATATAGAGAAATACGAATAAATAAAAATCAAGTTACTAGCAGCACTAGCAAGATGAGGTACTAGTACGAGAATAAGTGTGAAATATACAACCAGAGCATAACTAGTCTAGGTGTAGTCTAATAGGACCAATACTAATTTACAACACCCAAATGGTCCTACATTTGGGATAATTTGTCAGAACCTCCGGATGAGTCCTCGTAAGCCACCAAAGAGCAATCCTACCTAAAACCTGGAGGAGAAGTGTGAGTGGCCAAAAACAAAGCTTTTCAAAATCATTTCATTTCTCAAAAGTTTTAACCCCTCGCCGTAAAACCTGTATACTTTTCTAGAAATAAAATATAAACATATCTCAAAACTATACTCATAATCAGTGATATTCAAAAGCATGCCATGCCAAAAATCTCAATATAACAGAATATGTAGCTCAGGTGAAATAAGAACTCATGAGAATAATATATCAGCAGGATCCACCTTAAGTGGCATGTACGACTAAATCTATAGCTTAACAAGAATGCCTGCACACGAGTCGGAACCACCTGTAGTGGTCTGTACGACAGGACTGGGTGTAAAATAAATATGCTCTAGTGCTACGATCACGTGAAGACTATGCGAATAATTGCGGGTCACCTACGAGTTGGAATCACCTATAGTGGTCTGTACGACAAGCCTATGCACTTAACTTGGATTCAAGGTGAGCATATGGTGCAGGATGTGAACATCACATGAAGGACTATGCCCTAACCATGGCAAGAGCACTAACACCGGGGTGCAGGTTTATGAGCTCTCAACACATCTCACATAATCATAAATTCACATAAACCATCCATAACTCGCCTAATGCTTACATGAGTGTCCACGGCGTCAAATCACATTCATGCATAATATACTAATTCATATGATAAATATAAAACAATAGGCATGGCATTTCAAAACATACTTTCTTAGTATATAGGTATATACTGAAAACCAAAACCCCACTCACTGGTAAGTTAAAGGTTCATAGCCCCGAGCCTTGATTGATTGCGCTCGTCCTCTGGATAGGTCTCACCTATATGCGAAACAACTATATAAACATTATTTAAAAGCACATAAACTAAACTAGGTAATAACTTCTCATACATTGCTCAATTGAGGTGTTTGAATATACTAACGTGAT
This sequence comes from Cydonia oblonga, assembly GCA_015708375.1. Classification (NCBI taxonomy): domain Eukaryota; kingdom Viridiplantae; phylum Streptophyta; class Magnoliopsida; order Rosales; family Rosaceae; genus Cydonia; species Cydonia oblonga. The sequence continues at coordinate 11,329 of JADOBS010303053.1, forward strand.
CTACTTAACATCACGAACATCCCCATATTTTTAGAAAAATTTTCCGACCACCCACGCGCCTTCATGTGTCGGCCAAGGCACGGCCAGACTCGAGGCCACATGCAGGCACATGCCTGGCACAGTGGACGGAATCATTAACGCCTTAAGAGAATATTCTGTTAAAAACAAGCATATGCCGTTAACGATACCTAACGCCGTTAGTCTCCGTTAGGAATGTTCCGTCAACTTTGACGGAATATTCACCTTCGTTTACCTCCGCTCACCGGTGACGGTCGTCATCGTTGGAATCTGGAAAAATCTTTAAACCTTCATATCTTCTTCGTTTTTGCACCAAAATCCATAAAATTTATATCAAAATGAAGCTTAGGATGTAAGGAACAAAACCTTACCAATTTTAAGCCCCAAAACTCACGGTATCTAGCCGGAAAAGCCACGATAATCGGACCACCTTTGCAACTCACTAAACCCGAGCTTCCCGACGTCCAAAACACTCCAAAACTCTTCCCCGAACTTCGTGAAGATGTTTTAAAGCTTCCTAAGGCCTTAAAACTCACTGAAAAGCTCACAATTACGTTCGAATCAACAATGCTCCAAATCGGTATTCTTGGTTCTTGGGGTTTCAGGGCACTAAAAGATGAATTGAGGGTATAGGTGAGTTCCTAAGCTCGCAAAGAACACAGAACCAACCTTCAAAGCTTCGATCCGTGCGTGAAATGAAGGGTTCAAGGTTTGTCCGTACAATTGTACGAACAATGGTAGAAAATCGAGAGGGAAGAAAGAGAGAAGGTCAACGGGAGTGATGTGTGTGTGTGAGTTGTGTGGTCCAGCTTGCAACCAACCAAAAACAAGAAATGACTTAGTTCTAATTGGGTCCAAACAATTAGGATCAACTTAGATTGGTCCAAAACTAATACACATGCTACACCACACAATTTAATGTCCAAGGGCTATTTAGTAATTTCATGTCATTGATAAAAATAATTCAGGACGGGCTGTGACACTAAGAACCTGTGCAAATAAAGTGCAATTAACGGTGCACTTAAAGTGCAATAATTATCTTACACAAAAGATGCAATAACAATCTGGCGTGTAATGTTCGTTAACAATCTCGCACATATAATTCAATAATAAATGCAGTAACAGCTAGGCATAGAAGGTACATGCACAGTATCACACAAGGGTACATTTACAGTCTCGCACATATTGTACAATATAGAAGAGTGAAACCATAAAATGAGAGATATTAATTTTGAATATCATGAACGACAAGTTTGATACAAATTTATTCTCCAACCATTTGTGTAAATATCGTTATTTTAAAAAAAAAAATGTTACAATTCCTAAACCATATTGTAACCAATAAATAAACCTTAATAGCAAATAAAAACAAGTATTATTGTTACTACATACCTTAATGTAACTATACAAATGTAAATACATTGTAATAATAGTCATCAACAGTAGCAATAATTGCACTATTGTCAGTATTTTAAGAAAAAATGCTAGTATTTTTCTCACTTACTTTTTCATTTCAACTTTCTCACTTTACTTAAAGTCACATGTATCCCTTAGTACTCAGAAACGAAAATTTTAATTATAATAAAATCTCACTATTTTTTTTAGTAAATTGTAACAATGGTCCCTTAACTTTAACTCAATTAAGGCAATGATTCATCAACTCATCAAAATGTGTAGCTATGGTCATTGAACTAAAAATTCATTACCATTGTTCCCTCAACTTTAACTCAATTGGAGAAATGGTCCCTCAACTTTAATCCAATTGGAGTAATTGTCCCTCAACTTTAACCCAATTGTAGCAATGGTCATTTCAACATAACTCATTTTGACAAGATTCTAACTAAGTTGACGAAAATGATCATAGCTACACATTTTGATGAGTTGAGGGACCCAAATTATAGCAATCGTCCTTTCAATATAACTTATTTTGACAAAATTCTGACGAAATTGACAAAAATGATCATATCTACACATTTTGATGGGTTGAGGGACCAATGGTAATGTATTTTTAGTTGAGGGACTATTGCTACAATTAAGTTAAAGTTAAGAGACCATTACTACAATTTACAGATAGTATAACTAAACTTTTAATGTATAAATAAAAAAGTAATTAAGTTTCTAGCTTTGCATGCTAGTAGAATATATGTGGCATGAGTAGATGTGAGAATGTTGAACTAGAAATGTAAGTGAGAAGATTGTTAGCACTCTCCTATTTTTAATTGCGTTATTGCCCGTTTGGTAGATTCATCAAAGGTATAAGGAGAAAAAGGAGTTTGTACTTTTAGGGTGTGTTTGTTGCACCGAACTATCTCAGACTGGACTAGCTTCAGGGACTAAGCTGAGACTAAGTTGGACTAACTTAGTGAAGCGTTTGGTGCAGTGTCTGACGATATATAAGAAAATGTTCATGTTATTTGCTTCAACTTCAATTTCAACCAACATCAGAAGTTTAACCAAAATTTCCAGTTCTCAAATCTAACACCAAAGTAGTAAAAACCAATCAAGTTTTCAACCAAAATTAACAAGTATATACACTAAAATTACATAATCCAATCAAGTAAGCAAGTAACCATATTTTCATTTTCTATATCAAAGCAGATCCAACTGATAGTCAAATATGATATCACCAACGAAAACTTCATCTGGGTTTCTAACATAATCCGAAAAATCAACCATGGTGTTGGGTTATTCCCAGAAACCAATTAAACTTGCAGATATATGAGCTTGGAGACAACACATGGCCGCCAACGCTGAAGAAGCTCTCATGGTCGCCAACATATTTGGTGTGACTGGGGAAAAGAATCCCACTCAATCCAAGCTCATTCATCACCCAATTGGTTCATCAAAGTCATTATCCAGAACCCACCATCAGCTTAGCGGTTAAGAAAATTAAAAATCACCCAACAAAGTTTTTCAGAACAAAAATCTCACCATGAGTTGCTTCACAGCCATGGCAATAGCGAGGAAGAAGAAGGTGACTGAAAAACGCAGTCGACGACGTAATCGGCGGAGATGACGCAATCACGAGGTAATCGGCGAAGATGAAGCAATTGACGAGTTCTTCGTCGGAGATAAGCTGTGCCCGAAGCTTGTGTCGTCGAAATCGAGATCGAGGAGGTGAATCTAGCAGGGCGAAGGAAAGTGCTTAGCTAGTGCCATGGATTTTGGGGGGACTCGTTAAGCCCAGCTAGCGACGCATTTAGTTAACGCAAGTCCTTTTTAGTCTCATTAATGTTGGAACAAACACAGTATTGAACTAATAGCTAATCCAGTTCAATCCAGTAATGAGGGCAAACAAACGCCCTCTTAGAACATTAAAGTCTTAGTTTAGTAGGTAAGTAGAATCCATATGTAAATTGATGGGTAAGAAAAGCAAATCCAAAAACGTAAATATGAATTGCGGCTAACATTTCTCTAGTTGAAGAATACTTCTAGACTTTTATATTCCACAAAAGCCTTGATATGTCCTTCTTGAGTATGCTTCTCTTAATGTGGTTTTTTTTGTTCCACACCCTTCATCATCTTGTTGAAAATTCTTGGTAAACATTAAACAAATACAAGACACAAAGGATAAGGATGCCATTTGATGGAAACAGACACAAGGTCAAGAACGGAAACCCATAATAGGCTAACGTGCGCCCAATAAAATTTATATATTAGCCAACAGTGATGGGCTTATTAAAGACATAGCGATTTTGCATGAAAAACTTTATTACTTCTTATAGGGACACAGGACCATTAGAGAAGCTTAGTTGTTAGTTTAGAAAGGCTCTATGATGTTGCACGACTCTACAATTTTTGGATGAGATCATTTTTTTTATACAACGATGTTGAGCGTATTAAGTGATCAATATTTCATATTAAATTTTCTATTCACAAGATTCAAACTAGAAACTTTATACATACAAGTGAAAAAAAATAATTACTAAGTATTATGATCTAGTAATATTCTTCTTCACTTGTAAGTAAGAGATCTTAGATTCGATTCTGGCAAAAAAAAAAAATTTGAACCATATTATTTTTAGTTCATTGTGAGACTAAGCTTAATTTCAAAGGTAAAAATGAGTGTATAGAAAATGGAATTGGATCCCCTCCTAAGCAAATGGTGGGGATCCTCATGACCCATTAACATGGACCGTTAGATTTTGATCCAAATGTTACAAACAGGAAGTCCCTCTAAAAGTTATAATAATTGTAGCTATTTGATCAAAATTCAACTACTCCTATTAGTGGGTTATGAAGATCCCCACCATTTACTCAGGAGGGGTCCAATTCCATAGAAAATTAGTCATGTGGCTCTAGTAGCAACATGGGAAAAGAGGGAAAAATTAAGGAAACATTGGAAATCTAAAGAGGGTTGAAGTGACAAATAGAAAGGTAGGAAAATGAGTCATCAAATCGCAACTGAGATAATCAAATACCGATATTCCTATATTACTTTTAAACTTATCATAGTCTTGTTCCAATGTTGGACCAAACGTCGGATGGGATGGGACCATATATATATGCTTACTTATCTGCAAAATTCTTTTCTTTACTTTCACTGGCCAATCCACCATCTTCCGTCTAACTCGAAGCAACATCTTGATTCCCGCCAGCAGTCAGTTTGCTTTGCCAACTTGGACACAGATCTCAGAGGCGCGTGGGATAACGAGTTGCACACTAATTTCAACAGTTTCCATGAGAAAATAGGAGCCAGCCAGCCAACCCAACCGAGGGGGATGGAAAGAAAAGAATAAGGATCACATCACAAGTTTCAAGTCTCCGCTGCTCTCTATACGTATTTGACTGCCAGATAATTTAATTAAATTAGAACTACGACCGAAAGGTTTTATATTTGATTATGATATATTATTATTAATTTATTGTGAGATTAAATTTATTCACTTTCTTTAGTGTATTGTTGAAAAGAAAAATTTCCAAACTTTGAGCAGAGACGTCCCTTAATTAAATTACATTAAATTAAATTTAAGCCTCCTTTTTCCCCTTTGTCAGCTCCTTTCCATTTCTCAACTCCATCAAGGCATCAACCCATCTTCCTCTCTCTAGACTCTCTCTCTCTCTCTCTCTCTCTCTCTCTAGAAAGGAAGAAGCAGGCAGCTCCTGAATAAACAAACCCATCTCCCATC
>JADOBS010303054.1:0-16478 GCA_015708375.1 Cydonia oblonga
GGGGGGGGTAAACAAATTGCTTTTCATTGATTTTTCCTTTGGATTTTATCACCTATTACTTCTAAAGTTGTTACTCACTGTTTTTAAGTGTTTTGAAAGGAAAATACGAAAATTTGAAAAAAAAATCGAAAAAGTTTTGAAAAACCCAAAAAGAGTCGTTTTTAGAGTCGTTTTTGTGTGTTTGTGTCTTAGGGTACCTTCCAACACAATGATGAGGATTTGGTTTTTAATTGCATGACTGTTAAAGAAAGTTACAAACATGGATGGAAGTTTGATATGCTCTTTGGTTAATACTTAGTTGTAGTTATCGTTTACGAATTCACATGTAATCACAAAGAAAAAAAATCAATTTTTGTAACATGCTTAAAGGAAGAAACTCAAACTAACGCTACAACCCTGAGAGACTTGAGCCTAAACTTTGTTTGCAGAGTTATTAATCTGTGATATTCTTGTTTTCTAAAGTCGTTGCATGATCTCATTATTTCTTTGCTTGGTTGCTACTTAGAATGCCTTTTCATCATTATAGATCCAAATACTAGAACTCATTACTTGTTTCATTCAAAGCATAAAATTGATTGCATAACATATAACAAGATGAAGTTGTTTAGTTAAACCAGAGCCAAAAAGCCTTACCCTTTTGCATATGTATTATAGGTTTAACCCCGTTGAGCCTTATTTAGCCTATTTTCGTTGTTAGCCTACGTTATCCATACCTAGCTTAGAATAGGACTATCCACACCCTTGTTCTTAAAGAATGGTGAGCATGACTTAGAAGGAATTCCACTTGATTGTCCTTATGCAAAAACAAGTGTGGGGGAAAGTTTTCATTGGAAATCTATGAATTGGTATGATTTATGTGCCAAGAAAGAGAAGAGCCCAAGAAAAAAAATAAAAATAAAAATATAAAGAAGAAGAAAATTTGTGGAAAAAGAAAAAGAAAAAGAAAAGTGTGTAGAAAAGAAAGAAAAAGAGTTGAAAAGAAGTGAAAATGAGCTCTAAGTATTGATTGTTGAAGAAAGGGTCCAAAAATGCAAATCTGACCCTAAAAGTTGTATAAATCTCCCCTTTGTGTTTAAATTTGGTTTCTGCAATCAAAAGTTGAATTCTAAGTGTTGATTTCATTACTTTGCTTACTATCTCTTTAAGAACTTTTGTTTATCTTTACCTTTCTTTGTTAGCCAATACCTTAGCCCTGTTACAACCCTTAGACTTCAATCTTGATTGTTATGTGTTTCAATAAGTGGAGTTTGGAATTGGTTTGAGCATATGGAATCCCTGGTTCTCTCGTCTAAGTAGTGGCATTTCGTTCATGAGATCATATACATGCTATATTAATAATTCCAGAAAGTGCCTTCTTTGTTATAACATATGTGAGTGTTAGTCTACATGTTTACATTAATCTTCTCACATATACCTAGTGTAGGGAGTGTAGTCAGAAAATCTGTGTGAAAATAGAGAGTATCTCTGGTGAGAAATTGAGTGAATTCTCTAAGGTATGTTACTACATTCAAAACATTTTTTTAATTGATTAAATGCGAGCTAGTGAGTGGTGCTTGCGACTAAGTATGAGCTCGAGGGTAAGGATGGCTAAAACCTATGTGAGTAGTGATTTTTAACATGTCATGTTTTATTGGAAATCCCTAAGGAAATTGTTGGAAGGTTTAGGTTATGCTTTGTTTATTTTGTTTTGCTCGAGGACTAGCAAAAGCTAAGTGTGGGGGAATTTGATAGGAGCATATTTATGCGACTTAGTTAGCTTGTTTTCTTGCATTTACTTAGTTGATTTACATTGATTAGAGTGTTTTACGCTATTTTCATGTGTTTGTAGGGTCAAATGGAAAAAGTGGCAAGAAAGTGCATTTTAGAGCATTTTGGAGCAGATTTGGGCTTAGAATGGATAACATATGCATGGAGCAAGGTGGATGGACGTTTTTGAAGTTCAAGAGAGGCTAGTAATGTGTTAAAGATATGAAGAATTAATTCAAGACAAAGAAGATCGAGAATCAGCTAAAAAGAAAGAACATTATCCAAAACCTTATCCAATCTTATCTTATCCAACCTTATCCAAACTTATCTTATCTTATCCAGTTTACTTTATCTTATCTTATCCAAAGATTATCCTATTTTATCCAACATTATCTCATCTTATCTCCAGTTGCAAAATGAGTCCTTATCTTATTCTAAATAATTCTCATCTGATTTTAGGAGTCCTAATCCTTATTCTCCTTGGTTTCTGCCTTATAATTAGCCTTTTCCTTGTGGGATTGGAGTGCCAAATCTTTCTCCAACACAACCTTGTTGTGTTGCCCTAGCCTATAAATACCTACATATGCCACACCATTCAGGGAACCATCTCTCACCACAATTTGAACCATACATCCATCATACACAGAAATCCCTCAAGTGCCGCAGGGTTTTCTGAGAGTTGGAGACTTGTGCCGCAACTTTGGAGGGAAGGAGAATGAGAGCTTTGTGCCATGGCTAGCCATCCAAGGCTTTCGATTGCTGGAGCATTTCTGGGTTCTTTCTATCCTTAGTTTTGGTTTCGATGTTTGCTTTAGATTGTTGTTCAATTATGATAAACATGTGTAACTAAATTTCGTTTTAGTTAGAGGTGAATTCGAAGCCATGGACATATGTTTGATATGAATTGATTTCCTCTAGTTATTGTTTCGTGAATCGTGAATGAATTTACTTATCTGTTTGATTGAGAACTTATTCTTGAATGTTGATTAAGGGTGCACACTTAGTTTGCATGCAGGGATTCGATGCTAAAATATAAGGGAATTTCACCTAATCGTTATGAACTTATATTTAAAAGTAGTAAAAGTCGCTATTCACGATTGTATTAAGTGAATTCTTGGCAAGAGTATCATGCAGTTCATAGTTATGAATGCCTTGTCAATGCTTATGATTCTCATAAAACTTAATGATCTTTGATTGTATCTCTATTATGTTGTTCATGTAGGGAACTATTGAAGAATAATTTGATTGCCGATGCGTTATCCATCCAATTCAATGAATTTAGGAAAATCTGAGAGTTCATTAGTGCATTCATAATTAATTCGGGTCATTGTCATTCATGGTTTATAGGAATAATAACTGGACATCGATTTGTGTTGCATATGTGTCATGTGTGGAAAATAACCCTCTAGCTAGCCTTTTACCCATATAAATCACCCAATTTCGTATTGCATTTAGGTTGTGTCTACAAGTTACTTAGTTTTAGTTCAAATTCATTCAAACACATTCCCCCCTTTATGTTTTGTGTCAAGATTGGAGAGATCATTCAAATTTTATGTGGAGGGACTGTTAATCTACTTATTGTACTTGGGGATCGTTCTAGACCGAAGATTAGGAGGGACTGCTAATCTACTCAATTTAGACTCAAAAACACAAAATTAGACTTAAGAACACTTAACTAGACTCTAATGACTCTAAATTGACCAAAACTACTCAAAACCGCACAAACTGACTCAAAACACTAAAAAGAACCTAATTTGGACAGATTCTAACTTAAAGACACAAAATGTAAAAGGGGGATTGGTTTTGTTACGAATTTAGACTTAAACAAACAAATTAAAGACTCTAAGTAAATTGTGGACGAATTTGGGTGAATTGAATGGGTGAATGGTAGCTAGAGGATTCTTCTCCACACATGACATATATGCATATAATCGATTTCCAGTTATTCTTCCTATAAACCATGAATCTCAACGCCCCAGATTAACCATGAACAGCACTAATTAACCCTCAGATTTTCCTTAAGTCATTGAATTGGATGGATAACGCATCGGCAACCAAATTATCCTTCAATAGTTCCCTACATGAACAGCATAATAGAGATACAATCAAAGATCATTAAGCTTTGTGAAAATCATAAGCATTGACAAGGCATTCGTAACTATGAACTGCATGATACTCCTCCCAGGAATTTACTTAACACGATCTTGACTAACGACCTCCACTACTTGTAAATACAAGTTCATAAGGATTAGGTGAAATTCCCTTATATTTTAGCATCAAATCCCTACATGCAAACTAAGTGTGTACCCTTAATAAACATACAAGAATAAGTTATCAATCAAACAATTAAGTAAATTGCATTCACGATTTATGAAACAATAACTGGATGTAATGAATTCATATTGCAATTATGTTCATGGCTTTGAATTCACCTCTAGCTAAAACGAGTTTAGCTCCTCATGGTCGCACTTAAACAAATATAACAAAAATTAAACATTGAAACAAAAGATAGAATACACCTAGAAACGCTCCAGCAATCCAAACTTGAATGGCAGGGCACGACTCCAAGGGACTCCTTTCCTTTCTCCTTGCTGCTATACAATGAAGTGTGTTTGGTGAATGGTGGTGGGTGATTCATAATTTGTACGCATATGATGGTATTTATAGGCAGGGAGTGAACAGCATAAATAACTTTGGAGAAGGATTTGGCAGCCCAAACCACCAAGGAAAAGGCTAATTATAAGGCAGAAACCAAGGAGAATAAGGATTAGGGTGTTTAGATGGATTAGGACTCCTAAAATCAGATGGGAAGTATTTAGAATAGGATAAGGACTCCTTTTGCAGCTGGAGATAAGATGAGATAATGTTGGATAAAACAGGATAATGTTTTGATAAGATAAGATAAGGTAAACTGGATAAGATAAGATGAGTTTGGATAAGGTTGGATAAGATAAGATAAGGTTTTGGATAATGTTCCTTCTTTTTAGCTAGTGTTCCACGTTTCTTGCTCTTTCCCTATCTTCTTTGTCTTGAATTTGTTTCTCCAGATTTGTGGCTTGTTCCTAGTCTCTTTTGACTTCAAATTCGTCCATCCACCTTGCTTCATTCATGTGCTATCCATTCCAAGCCCAAAACTGCTCTAAAATGCTCCAAATTGCACTTTCTTGCCAACTTTGTCATTTGAACCTACAAACACACGAAAATAGGTTAAATCACTATAATAAATAGAAACTAACTGACTAAATGCAAAGAAATAAGCTAACTAAGTCGCATAAATATGCTCCTAACAACTACATAGCCAGTGATGAATCTTCGAGCATTCAAATATGTTGCGCAGTCAAAGTCACTATAGGCAATTAGAGATAAAGGAGAAGCTACAGTAAAAGTTAATCCACACTTGAGTGTTCCCTGTAAAAATCTCAGGATTCGTTTAACCATTCCAAAATGTATATCTGTTTGAGCACTCATATATTGACACATTGTATTGACATCAAAGGCTATATCAGGCCGAGTGAAACTAAAGTACTGCAAACCTCCCACAATACTTTTGTATATAGTTGGATCACTAAGAAGAATGCCTTCAGTAGTAAGAACTTGATTATGAGGTTTACAAGGAATTGAACAGGGCTTACAATCATCCATGGTAGCTTTGTGAAGAAGATCCTTTACATATTTAGATTGATTGACAAAAATATCACCATTGGATTTATAAGAAATTTGAAGACCAAGAAAATAGGCCAATTTGCCCATATCTTTGAGATCAAAGATTTCACTCAAAGTATCTATCATAGTTTAAACTGTTGGGGAGCTAGAACCTGTGATGATAATATCATCAACATACAACAAGATGACTACATGAATCCCATCCTTTTTGACAAATAAACTAGAATCAGATAGAGATGTTTCAAATCCAATATCAAGCAAATAAGTTGTAAATTTGTCATTCCAAGCTCTGGGAGCTTGTTTCAAGCCATATAAAGATTTGACTAATTTGCAGACATAAGATGGACAACTAGAGTTCACAAATCCTTGAGGTTGCTTCATATAAACCTCTTCTTGTAATTCACCATGAAGAAATGCGTTTTTAACATCTAATTGTCTAAGATCCCATCTATGCGTTGCAATTAAGGCTAAAATCAACCTCACAGTAGTATGCCTCACTACTGGACTAAAAGTCTCAGTATAGTCCAATCTCTTTTCTTGACTAAAACCTTGAGCAACGGCCCTAGCCTTGTATCTAGATATGGAACCATCTAAATTTGTTTTGTTTTGAACACTATTTACTGCCAATCACATTTTTATCTGGAGGAGAATGAACAAGAACCCATGTACCTTGGGTTTGAAGAGCATCAAACTCCTTTTGCATTGTAGCTTGCCATTGGGGAATCTGATAAGCTTGCTTGAAATTAGTAGGCTCAGAGAAATCACTAATATCTACAATGAATGTAAAACCTCCAGAGAAATGATTGTCATCAAATAAATGTAATGATTCAACCTTAGGAAATACTGCAGTAAGAACAATATAATCCTATCTAGTTATAGTACCAGTTCTTAATCTGGTTTGTAAATCCTGAGAAATAGGAGCCAATTCTGAATTTGAAGAAGGAAAAGCATTAATCAAAGGCACAATAACAGCCAACTGATGAGACTGAAAGACAGGCAACTGTGTTGGGGAAGAGGAAAGAGAAGCATTTGAACTTGCAAAAGTAGCACTTGAACCTGATTCCTGTACAAGATTAGAGCACCTCTAAATACTCTGATCACCAATATTTGAAGTGGAAGGACTATGAGAAAGTTGAGGTTCCACCATAAACCAATTGGCAATATGGGGAGTAGCCCAAATTACTTATAAGACCATTCAAGTTCCCTCCCTCCCAATAACGTGGGACTCATTCTCAACATGCCCCCTCACGTTTGGCAAATTTTCAAGCCTAACACGTGGACAACACAACGGGGTGACATGGAGTGCGTATGGACATTTGGCTTCACACGTGGGACAACTTGCTATGATACCATCTTAACATCCATGAATTTACACAAGAATTGCATAAATAAAGAACACAGAAAAGTTTAGGGAAGAATAAAACTATTCTCAATTGTATTTCTCTCTCTAGGAAAATAGTTATTACAATGTTGACTTACATTCTAGAAATGGAAACTAAATGCTATTTACACAAGTGAATTGAAAACCTCTAGCTTATGCCATACGCCCCAGCACATGTGGCAATGCTGACATGGCAGTCTAATCTACTAATATTACATGTTTATCTAATAAATATTGCTTGGCATGTTTTGTTATTTTAGGTAGTTGCCCTAGTCCCCCAGTGTGAACTTGATGCTAAAAGTGATAGTGAATACTGAGATGCACAATCAAGAATCATAACCCAAGCATTACGAAAAATCCATTCTTCATTATCCCATTCTCATTCTCTTGTTTTTGTTAACCAGGGTATCATCACCGTGCTTAAAACATTTTAACGTATTAGTTATCTGTTAAAAAATTCTATCTGCAGAAGGAGAAATAATATTTACTGTGTAGCATTTCTTTTGTATCCAGATTAGATCAAGTCTAAAGTTGGGGAAAGAATTTGGACCTATGAGTGAGGTTACTTGTGGTGGAAATACCTTGAAATTCTACGCGGCGGTAGGGTTGAGACTTAAAAGAATACAGTTGCTTCAGACAGAGGATAAGGTAAATCCCTTATTAGTTTAATAATGACAAGAATACATATGTGGAGATATGCTTTCTACATGAATAAAATTATTGATGTTATGCTGCGACTGATACTACTTGATGCTTCATTCTGTTGTGTTGTTGATCTTTTTCGATGAGCCATAATGTGTTAGCCAATATATTGGTCATATTTTGTTTTTGTTTTTGTTTATTGTTTTTATTAAAAGTGACAGTATGGTCTGCAAAATGACAGTTTCTTTGATGTTCTGCAAGTGTGAGTACTCAATAAGAGTATAACCTGTTTTTCTTTGGTAATTGAAACAATAACTAGTTGAGTGGGAAAACTGGTAAAAAGGGAGAGGTATTCTTAAAAGATAAAGAGCAAAAACAAAGAATAATAATTAGAATAAAATAGAACTGCTAAGAGAAAGCAATGAAATAAAAGGTTGCTTCTACAGTCTATGTACTTTTCCATGAATTTCAGTAGTTGTAATCTTTTGTCGTTGCTTGAAAATTGAGTGCCAAGATAGCACGGTATCCTTCATAAGTGAATGTGCATTAGGGCCACTAGTAGAGCTTGTTGCTTCACAATTATCTGAACCTAACTAAAACACTATTGTTTATTATGCATGTTAGGTTGATTTATTTAGAATATGGCGCTAATCGTCTTAATCGATTGTGTATCGGTACTTGAAGTATTCACATTGCCATAACAGAAAAGGTACCTGTTCGGGCACAGATTTCTCTGCAGAAGGCTCCTTGGACCTCAACACAGCTCCCCAAGGGATTGGCACTTTGGATGTGTAGTTGGGCTCTTGCTTGTTGAAGTGCTACAAGAAGAGAACAAAGTTAGTTCTGAAATGTGCCTTTGTGGGGGGGCCTTAGGTGTAGGCCTTGAGGCTCGCAATCAAAACTAAGTGCTAGGCGTGCCATTGTTATCTCAGTATAGCAGATGTAAAATAAGTATGTTTTAAGTTAATTACTTACGCCCCATTACTCAAACTTCTTGTTATCAAAGGATTGTCACAAATGGGTTAAGTTTGCATTAGGTTCTTTTTCTTGCCTTGTAAACAAGAACTTTTAGTTCATGATCTTGTATGTTCGAATAGAAAGAGTTCAGAACCCCTTAAGTCATTTGTTTGGCTCCAAATTACTTTTAATGAAAACATATCCATCAAGCTAACCAAATCCAGATGCAAATAGAATGTATTTAAGCAATAGATCTACTAATTTAGAAAACGAACAAAGAGCTTTAGGCAAGATTTCATCTTGTCTGGCAAGGTTGAACTTCTTGCAGTCACTTCTCTATGAATTTACAAGGGTTATATGCTAGAAAAGGATGGATGGTAAACAAGTTTACACGAGGGAATCAATACTACAACACGAAGGGAGGTATCAGAGCTTTTATACTAGACAAGAGATAGCTTTTCTAAAGAAACCATCGCTAAAAGGATTGAATCTGGGTTGATTTCAGCTTTTTGATGTAAATCTAGCTAGAGAGCAGAGTTTGTAAGTTTTTTTATTTGATTGGTTAAGTGTCCCTATCTCTAGGGCCTGTCTTCCCTTTTATAGGTTATCTGGCCTGGCTCCTGTAGCTTTTGTTCTTACCTGAAAGCATTGGGAAGGTAGTGAGTCATCATATTTTTACTACTGAAAGTGTTCTTTGGCTGATAGTAGGTTAGTCTTCATCACTTATCACTTCAATTATAGACACATAGCTTATACCTTGGCTGAAAAAGCTTCAGTTTGCTTCCAGGCTCGATGCTGGGTTTCGGGCGAGTTTCCCTTTTAATTGGCATCCTTGGGCCTCATTTATTAAGCCTAATATTCAAATATTAAGTGCCCCCTTTAATCATTGTTGAGTCTGCAACTCGAGGCGTTAACAATGATTAAACAGTCGTCACATGCATTCACTTAGGACTTGCACCATTTTAAAACAGTCGTTTGTTAACTAAACTTTTACACTAACCCACGGTTTTAACTATATAATCTTCAGTTAAACCCCTCGGCCAAATACCTTAGCAATTCTAAACCTTCAAATTTCCGGAATCCCCATATTTCTCAGAATTTCCCAAAAACTCTTTTGTTCTCTCAGTTCTTGCTCCTAGTCTCAACTTTCTTCTCATCTTATTTTCAAAATCATCCAATGGCACCCAAAGCTACCCAACCTTCCTATGAATCTGGCTAGGGCATTGCCATTATGCGCTGCTTGCTCAATGGTCTTCATCGCCCTCGGGTTGGCCTTCAAACCTCACTTTTCTTTGAAGAAGGAGGAGTGCACTCCTTGGAACCTGCATGGACCTCTCAGGTCCCGATTGCAGTAGAGAACAATCTACCCAAGGCCACCTGGTTCACTTATACCTCATACTCGACCGAGTCGGGCATTTTAGCCTCCAAGTGGTTCAACCATCGTAGGGGTTTTCCTTCGATGAAAGACAAAGGTTGGACGCAGTGGATAAACGAGCTTGAGCCTACCTTCAAGCAAAAATGCATGAACAACGGCATATATGAGCTAATAATGTTATCCAATACCACCATTATTGCCAAGCCTGAGTTGCTGACCACAACTCTTATTTTCTAGAATTTGAAGACCAACACCTTCGAATTCAGGATGGGTCCCATGTCCCCGACCATTCTTAACATGGCTCAAGTTTTCGGGCTAAGGCCATTGGGCAGATTCATGGATGTCACCCATGATTGGTCTCCCTCTTCTTACCCGACTGCTGAGCGATTAGGCACCTTTGATCTCATAACTAGGCTAGAGTACAACTCATCTACTTTCAAGAGTTATGGGACTTCCTTCACAGGCTTCATCTCATTTGTCAAGAAGAATTTTGGGCCCTCATCTTCAAATGCCAACAGAGACCAAGAACATATGTACTTTTTGTTGTACTGGCTCAACATGCATGTCTTCCCCCAACAAGTCCAAATGAGTGAAGGTTGAATGGATCCCTTTGGTGGAAGCCCTCCATAATTTTGATGATGTGGCCATGGGCCCCTTCCTCCTTGCTCATCTTTATCATCTTCTCTATGAGATTACTTGAGGCATTCCCTTTGAAACCAACCTCAATGGGCCAACCTAGATGGTCCAATTATGGTTACAGTGGTACTTCCCTGAGCTTCGGGCATCCAACATTGAGTTTCCTAAAGGAGTGGCTCCTGCTCGCATTCTAGCCGAGGCTTCACCCACCAATTGGTCCACATTTTATTGCCTTTATTTCTTCAAAGACTACAGGACTCAGGCAAACTTGGAGTGGAGAGCTTCAGTACTAAGAAGATATCATTGGTTCTCCGACCAAGCATTTCAAGATGTTTTCGGGGATGATGCAAGTGCCTTCTACAAAGAGAAATGTATCAGTTGCATCCAGCCATGGGATCTGGCATGGGGAGTAAGGAGCGACAGCTATGAGCACAGGCTAGAAATTTATCATCTAAACTTCTGCAGCAGACAATTAGGCTTCAGGCAAGCCATTCCAGTCCCGTTCTTTGACTCTGTACACTATGGTACCTCCTTCCATCTCCATTCTCCACAAGAAGCCATCTTTCGAGCTGCCCAATGCAATCTTAAACTCATGAGCAAAATTGCCCGAAAGCCCATAGTGCTGAACTTTGAATGTGCTTCAACTTTCTCCACTTGGTGAGAGACTAAGTGGTCCAAGAAGTACTGAGGTGACCTCTGAGAGTCTCATGACCGCATCTTTAGGCATTTATCCATCAAGTCTTATCCATCAAAAGAAGCAACTTCTTCTTATAGGTACCTTTTATTCTTTTAACTTATGTTTTATGACATTTTATCATCATGCCCTCTTCCAATCTTTTCCTTGGTTACTTTGAACTTGCAGCCCAAGGCAACACTGAGGAAGTGAATGTCGGGCTAGATAAAGACGTTGGGGACGTCGTTATCCTCCAAGAAGTACAGCTGAGGTTGAAAGACAATGGGAGATTCAGAGGATGAGGCCAAGCCTAAAATGGAGGTTCATGCTACTTGGCGGGCAAGAACAACCGAGGTGGAAACATTTGAGTCCAAGCCTAAAGAGCGACCTCGAGGTCAACTCTCCATACCAGGTCTACAGGCAACCCCCATGAAGAAAAGAACTAGGGCTCAATCCTCCAAATCCTCCAAATCTTCCACTTCTGTAGCTGATGTAGGCCGAAAAAAAACAAGTAAGTTATTCCTCTTTTTCCTATTTAGTTGCAGTTTCAAATTCTCCTGAAGTATGGGCTGATATTTTTCTTTTATCTTGTCATTAGAGCCTCAAGAAACAACAAAGCCCACTTTTGTATCAAGGAATGAGCCATTAAGTGCAGAGATGTATCAAAAAGCCAAGGATCTTCTCGATTCCACCCTTGAAGAGCTGGAGGTATGGAATATACCTCAAGTCGCCCCTTCAAAGTTTCCTCTCTTTTCTTTTTTTTTTTTATTAACTTTTTGCCCGATTACCTGAAACATGACATAAGAGAATAAGGGATCTCTCAGCCCGAGGCCTCTTCACCTCCAACCTGAACAGTATATGCTTCCCCCTCTCGAGCTAAATCTTCAAAGGTATATCTTTTTTTTTTTTTACTCTTAGCTTTAAGATTGCAACTTTATTACTTTGGAATTGATGGTCGACCTCCATTCTTCTATAGGCCAAGGTTGGATAACCCGCACCTTCCATTGGGCAAAGCTCTGCTTATATCCCCTCAACTTCTTCTCTTACTCTGGTGGTGACTCTCACTTCCCAGTTCAATCCTTCAACTGGGGAGATGCTACACTTTGTGGAAGAAAATAATAACTTGGTGAGCATTTTATCTTGACATTTTTATGCTTGAAGTCCTCTACTTCCTTTATACTTCTTCTTTTTGCTTTTCCCAGTCTTCCCCAGCACAGGAGTCTCATCCACCAGTAGCACCTGCACTTGGGGAGCCCATAGTCCCTAAGATCCATGTGGTCTCAAAGGTGACTAGCCCGTAGGCTTTTCCTCAAGCAGCAGCAACCACAAAGGAGCTTCCTTCTTTTATTCAAGATCCTACTCAGGTATAGAAGTATTTTTACTTCTATTCTTTTTTCTTCATAAGTTGCTTGCTGACATTCGCCCTTTCTTCTTAATGTTTATAGGCCTCTAGAGAGGGTTTGGGCATCATTCATCCTTCTTAAGTAAGTGAAAATGATCCCCCTCAGCCATCAAGGGAAAAAAATTCCTCATCCACCTCCTTCCAAGGCTTCAGGATCAACTCATGTGTATTAGCTTCCCTTATCTCGCCTTTCTTCAATCTGAATTGTATTCTTTCTCCTTAACTTGTTCTTCTTAATTTAAAACATGATCCTAGGAAAGGCTTGGATCAATCCCCTCCACCTCTGGTGCATAAAGCAATTCCCCTAAAGCCTTCCTTGGCTTCCGGGGTTATGGGAATTCCTATCCCTAGTCCAAAAAAGATAAAGGCTGCTGCTACTTCTTCCACTTCTAGTCCTCATCCTCTTTCAATTAAGGTTGCTCATACTATTGTTGCTGCTTTTGGGAGTAATGAAGCCATGCCTCCATCTCTTGCACCTATTCTAGCTAAAACTTAGTTGCCCAAGCTTGTCAAAGTGTTCGAGCAAAGCAGAACAAAGTTGAGGTCTCCTAGGCCCATTTCTGCGCCTCAACAACTTCAAGATCAGCGCAGGAAATGGATGGAGAGGGACTTTAATGCTTCTTTTAGCCTCAAGGGTCTTCAAGATGCTGAACAGGCTCTGTCTGAACTCTACAAGCCCAACACATGACAAAAGTTTAGTTTGAGTCCTTCCTTAACTTCTTTGAAAACTTGAGGGCACTAAGAGACCAGCATCTAAAGGCAGAAAGGTAGACTAATAGAATAAAATGCTACAAGGAAAAGCACTCAAGAACCTCATATTCTCTGCAGAAGCTAGTGGAAGAAGGCTCAGCCATGGAGGCAAGGACTATAGAGGTGACTTCTGAAATTAAAAATTTGAAGGAACAACTATCTGTACTCAAGGCTGAACAAATGACTTTATCCAACCAACTTTACCAGAAGATTGAAGAAGACAAGAAAGTAAATTTTGAAGTTGAGGATGCTGAAGCACAATTAGCCAACAGTAATATTGCGTTGGAGAAGCCTGGCAGGATCTTTACTATCATGCAAACATACCATTCTAGGATAGCTGCCCTAGCCAAGAATGTAAAATTGTTGAGTTAATCTTTATGTAACTTCAATATTTGATGAAATAAAAATGACTTCTTCCTTCACTCTAACTTGGTATCTCCTTCTTGAAACTCAACTATGGTGAATACATAAGCTGACTTTAAATCTCTCACAATGCTTAGATTTTTTCAATATAACAATCCTTAACATCCCATAAGGTTGGGTGATATTTCTTCAAAAACTTAGCATTGATTAGATGTCTTTGCAAGTTTCCTTCTAAATCTACCAAGTAATATCATCCTTTATCCAATACCTAATTGATATTGAAGGGGCCTTCCTAAGTAGGACTCCACTTCCCAAAGCCTCTAACTTGGGATCCCAATGACAAAATAGCTTTCCACACTAATTCCCCTTCTTCGAAGGCTTTTAACTTTATGCTCTTATTATAAGTTTGGGCAACCGCTCTCTTCCCTTCTTGAATCTTTTTTAGAGCTTCAATTCGGGCTATATCCAGATCTTCAACTCCTTAACGCATAGCTTGAATATATTCTTCACTGTGTAGCCCAAACTGGTTTTGGATCCTAACAGAACTTACATTAATCTTCATGGGAAGCACAACACCTTGCCCGAAGGTTAAGGCATAAGGAGTTATTCCAGTTCCTGCCCTCTTTGAGGTTCTATAAGCCCATAAGGTGTTTCCTAACTTCTCATGCCATTTCTCTGGACTGTTTGCCACCATTCTTTTAATAATACTCACCAAGATTTTGCTGTTGGCCTTTGCTTGACCATTTGATTAGGGGTAGTAAAGACTAGATTGGATCATCTTTATCTTGAACTTACATACAAACTCATTTACTTCTTTTGAAATAAAAGATGGCCCACGGTCTGTAACAATTATCTCGGGCAACCCATATATGTGTAAGATCTTGGTTTCAATGAACTTCTTGACAGCAGTCAAAGTGATAGTCTTCACAGCTGAAAATTTTACCCATTTGGTGAAGTAATCTGTCACCACGATTATGAATGGGTGTCCCTTGCTAGAAGCTAGGTAAATTTGCCCGATGAAGTCCGTTGCCCATCCTCTAAAAGGGCAAGGCTTGACCACATGGTTCAAGGGTACTGAGGGTACATGTTGGAAATATCTATGTCTTTAACATTCTTCACACCCTTTGGCATAAGCCTTGTAGTTCTTCTCCATGTTAGGCCAAAAGTAGCCATATCTTCTTAACAACCATCTCATCTTAGTTGCAGCTTGAAGTGCTCCACATATCCTTTCATGTACTTCGCCCATTACTATTATTGATTCTTCTTGGCCTAGGCATTTCAACAACAATCCATTTCGAGTCTTTCTTAGTATATTCTTTTCCCACAAAACATACTTAGTTGCTTGTTGTCTATTCTTTTTACTTGTGGGGAAAAGAAGGATTTTTCAAGTATTGAGTAATAGGTGATCTCCAATATTCTATCTCTGGTTCTTTAGTCATCACATCTAAGATGAATCCTCTATCAAAGATAGAAGGGTGATTTCTGCTTTGCACTTCCACCTCTATGATGTAGGGTGCAGCAGCTAGAAAAAAAAAATAAAACGAAAATGAATACTAATAGATAGGGTCCACTATCTCCTAGTGCGAGGAGAGACCTAAAAACCTTAAAACCCCGTCTCTAGTACCAGCCTACAACGTAGACAACTAGAAGAACAAAGTAGAACAATCTCACAATGAGAAAGGCACAAACTGAGAAACTTCTCTAAATATTTCATTCATCATCAAAAAACGTTCCACCCCCACCTTCCAAGAAGAAGTGGGTTTTATCACTAATTTATAACTTACATTCAAAATTTGAAAGGGCCTTTAACTTAATAACACTGAAAATTGAAAATTAGATAAAGAAAGGGTAATATCAACCATAAAAAAACGTCTTGGCTGTTATGAGCAGCCAAAAAAATGCCCCCAAGCTATTATTGAGTTTATTTAGTCCTGCTTAAATAATGTTAAGCATTCAATTTTTTCCAACGATCCATAAATGAACTAGCCATCATATATGCATCATCCTCTCCGGGTTAGAGAAAATTCATCCCCGAATTTGTAGTTTTAGTATCTTCATTGTCCCCTTTGAAGGGAATGAGATGTTTCACATTGAACACATCAAAAGTACGAATATGGCTTGGTAACTTTGGACGATAAGCATTAGGGTTAATCTTTTCAAGAATTTCATACGACCCAATCTTCCTTCCAGACAGTTTATTATATTCTTCAGCTAAAAAAATATCATTTGTCAAAACCGCCCAAACAAAATCTCCCACATCAAACTCCACCATTCGCTTTTTGGAATCTGCATGAGCTTTATATTTCTGACTTGTTTCTTGAAGGTGCTTGTGCGTCATGCTATGGACCTGCTGGACATTATCAATCAAATCTTCAGCTTTGCCACTAATTCTTTTCAAGTTGGGAACAGGAGCAAGATCAACTGGTGCTCGAGGAATTAAGGCAAACACAATATAGAAAGGACACATCCCGGTGCTGCGATTAACGGAACGATTGTAGGCGAACTCTGCAAGACATAACTTTTGGTCCCATGACTTCAGATGCTTACCAACTAAGCATCGCAAAAGATCCCCCAATGAGCGATTCACAACTTTCGTTTGCCCATCAGTTTGAGGATGATATTCGCTGCTGAAATTGTCACAGCCCGTCCCAAAAATATATTCCCGAGGGCGTGAAATGACGATTTTGCCCTTGATCGTTTAAAGGTGCGTTTTTATCTCAACTAAAGTATAAGGTTTTATTAGTTAAATTTCCTATAGTTTTAAAAAAATTTCTAAACTTTTGGCAAAATCAAATTGTGGCTAGGGAGTAGCCAACACAACAACATTACTCTCCCTCTCTCCCGTGCCTCTCTCTCCCTCTTCCTTCTGTTTTTCTGCAAACCACACCAA
>JADOBS010303055.1:0-16485 GCA_015708375.1 Cydonia oblonga
AACTTAGGACCGAGTGTATGTTGATACAATGGGTCCTGAGAATCATAATAGAGTCAGAGGATATGATCATGGGGTGACTCCTGATATGGTGTCCTATGCATCTTCTTCATCTTCTACATCAAATTCCTCCAGGAGGTCATCTAAGAGTGCAATGGCGGTGCTATTGACTCAAAACAATGAGTTGAAAATAAGGGACGAAAATAATAATAAACGGATAGCAGACCTAAAGAACAAGCAGAAAGGGATTCAGATTTTTTTATTATGGCACTTTTTTTCTTTTGAATTATTTTTATTATTGTTTGTTTTTTGGGTCAAAATTATTATTGTTTGTTTTGACCAAAAAATTTCGATTATATAATTTTTTTTTTGAGTTATAATTATATGAAAACGAATACAGAAAGGGATTCAGATTTTTTTTATTATGATTATCAATGGTGGTGTCGTTTTAAACCGTCACTAGTTCGCGTATTTTATTTATTTAATTGTTATCTAATTATTATTATCAAAGTTGGTGTCGCTTTAAAGCGTCACTAGTTTGCGTATTTTATTATTTAATTGTTATATAACGTCGCTTTAAACCGACGTAAGGTTTGAGTGTGCGTTGCTTTAAACCGACGTTGCTGTCAGTGTCGCTTTAAAGCTTACGCTGCTTAGTGGCGGATTAAGCTATCAAACTGACACTGAAGCCCTTTTGTGACAGTAGCAATGGTGTTGCTATTCCAATCCGACATTGCACTGTTTTATGTAGGATTTTTGCCAAATTTTCGACAGAAATCGAGTTTCTTGTCGGTTTTTGTTCCGCCGGTGATAGCCTGTATTGTAGTAGTGAATATCTAGTCCGTTCGGCCCAAATGATAAAAGATGAATCTCTAGTTCCTGAGCCAAGCCCTGGATCTAATGTCAAGTCAAGATGACAGAAAAAACGAATGGATGTCGCGATCAGTACTGCTATTGGTGGGTTTATCTTGTATTGTATTTTAGGTTTGGGTTTGTATAACTCGTGCAAGAAAAGGGCAACAAGAGGAATGGCTGATATCTTACGATTCCTAACGATTTGAGTGAAAATGAGATCTCCCTGAAGAATTTTAGTCATATAGAGTTGGCTTGGGCGACAAGGAACTTTTCTGATGGAGAAAAGCTTGGAGTGGGAAGATATGGTACCTTTTATAAAGGCTATATAAAAGAGTGGAACATATAAGTTGCTGTGAAAAAGATATCAAGAAGATCTGAACTACCAGCCAAAGATTTTGTATCATAAGTAAGGCTTATCAGTTCACTTAGACATTGGAATCTGGTGAAACTTGTTGGCTGTTGCCATGAAAAAGGAGAACTCATACTTGTCTACGAGTTCATGCCTAACAGAAGCTTAAACTATCATTTATTCACACAATAGGTCTCGTTAGTTTGGGAGGTAAGATATTACATTGCTCAAGGCTTGGCTTCCAGGTTGCTCTATTTACACGAAGGATGGGAGCAATGTGTGCTCCATCAGGGGATCGCATGCGGCAACGTTATGTTGGATTCAGATTACAATGCTAAACTTGGGGATTTTAGATTAATGCGGCATCCATATGAAAAGCATTGGGACACTATGCTAATACCTCCAAAGTATCCTGCCACAGAGATAAGTACCAAGGAATGTTATATCTACAGCTTCAGAGTTGTTGCTTTGGAGATTTCCTGTGGGAGAAAGGCCATCGAACCAAAGTTTGCAAGTGGTAAAGTCAATTTAATCGAGTGGGTTTGGGAGCTTTATGGATAAGGGAAGATCGTTAAAGCAGTTGACCCGAAGTTGTGTGGAAGTTTTGATGACAAACAAATAGAGTGCTTGTTGTTTAACGGGCTGTGGTGTGCTCATCCAGATTACAATTTCAGACCTGCAATAAGACAAGTGATTCAAATGCTGAACTACGAAGTCGAAGTTTCATTGCATTTTTCTCCCACCAAGGACGCCAATATCTACCTCTCCTCCTGACATATCACTCTTAGCGTCGTCTAGTTCTACCACCAGTGATATGGATAACACCAATTCCTTGGTCCCGGAAGGTGTCGTTAATAGCTTAGACCTAGGGGTGGACAAAAGGGTAGAGGAACCGTGGGTCGGGACGGGTAATTCAGGTCCAGGGCAGGTACGAGGAGGTTCCAATTTTTTTTAGATACCAAACGGGGCGGGGCAGGGTGGGCACCGCCCGAGTTCTAGTATTTAGAACAATGGGCCCCGAACCGGCCCGTTTCTAACTAATAATGAATGGATGATAATTAGATTGGATGATATTTATCTCAAGTCTCAACCACTACCATAATCTTCTCCTGGACTCTAGAAGACTTCCACTGTCCCACTCACCTCGAGACTCCTTCCCACTCACTCATCTCACCCTCGATGAAATCACACTCATAGAAGTCACTGAGACAATCACCGCCATCACAACCATCGCGACTAAGCCTCCCTCGAGCTCTCGCTAAAGTTGGTGGACTGTTAAACGTCGACTGCTGACCACCTAATCTGGTCTGACTCAATCGACGACCTCATCACCACGATCCAAGACTGAAATGGACTCCCATGGCTGACGATGAGTTTGTCGACGTCACACGTCTTAAGTTTCGTATAGAGTAGGCCACTCTCACTCTCCCTGACGCGTCATCTCCTCTCTCTCATACCCAGCTCTATCTGCCGTTCATCCTTCATCATCATCGAACCCAGACCATCACCAAACTTCCAAAAGCTATTAGTTTGAAGATTAAGCCTAGCCGACACAGATTTGCCGATCTTGGGTTTGTGAGATGGATTGGGATTTTGGGTTTTCTGGGGGTTTTTTTCTTGTTGGAGATTGTAGTGGTCATTCGGAATTGGGAAGAGAAAAGGTGGATTTTGATGAATTTTTGTTGTTGCAGAAGAGGTGGTCCTTCGGAATTGGGAGGAAGAGAAAAGGTTGATTTTTAATGGATTTCAGTTGTTGCAGAAGAAACAGAAGGCGTCTGTTGAATTGGACTCGTGGACCCGTTTCGAACTGATCTGTTTCAAACGGATCGGGTCAGATCTGGTTCTAAATCAGCTTAGCCCACCTCGTTGTATTTTAAAATGGGTCTGGTCCCATCCCTTCAAATTTGGGCCCGGCCTGGCCCATGCCCACCCCTAATTAGACCCTTCAGATTTAGTTTAGAGATGAACTTTCTCTAATGCAAGTTGTATGAAACTCATCATTGAAATGAAGATAACCATTTTGTAATTCAGGAAAATTTTAAAGTTTTGGACCTTGTAAAAGTACATTGACTGATGGTTATAGTTCAATTTACTAAGAGTATTTATTTCTACATATAAGGCCGTACGTTTGATATTATGCTAGGTAGACAAACTTTTTAAACCAAATTTGTAAATCATATGATATGTTACCAATAAGAAATAAACACATTAATCAACACTTAATAATTCAATCATAAAAAAACCATGTTATAGTTTACAAAATTTAGTTTAAAATGTTAGCCTCCTACCCTAAAAACATTGGAGAATTCAGGAAAAATGCGCTGAAAAGAAACTACAGCAGTTTCCAAGAAGTAAAGAAAAGTACTAGATTGTACGGGTTGCAACCCCCAATTAGAAGTGACAAACTTGATGGCCACAAGTGCTGTGCATATATTTTCAAATGAAATATTCAAACTGTGCATATATTTTCAAATGGAAAATTCAAACTGTGCATATATTTTCAACAGGAAAATTAATTCGTCACAGGGAAGAAAAAAACTCCATAGCACTTGAGTAGTTTCCACGAATACAAAGTTGAAGGCAGAAAATTCTGGTCTCCCCCTGTTTCGGAACACTTTCGTTACATTTTTTTTCTATTATAAATGGCTCCGCAGTCTTCTTTTTTCTAAAGCGACATTGTCTCTCCCCCCAAACCAAAAATGGCTGCAATCATCGCACTCGACTCGATGAATTTTTTCCATCACTTCCTTGTTATTCTCCTGCTTCTGATAATCCCTTGGGCAGCTCCTTTATCTTTCGATTTCCCCACTTTCCAACAAAGAGATCTTACCAACGGTACTGGATTATTAATTACTGAGGCAGACGCTGTTATCGCCAACCAATTCATTCGCCTCACCAAAGACAACGTGGGTGGGGAAAAAACAATGGAAGTGTTGGCCGAGCTAACTACGGCGAACCATTCCTCCTCCGGGACAAAGCTACTGGAAAACTTGCCGATTTCAACACAAGTTTCACATTCAGATTTTATGCCAGAAACTTGTCTGCCCTCTTTTATGACCAGGGGCTTGCTTTCTTCTTAGCGCCAAACGGATCCGTACTCAACCGAGCACTTGGAGTAGGTGGCAGTATGAGCGTCCCTGTCAACAGCTCAGTGGAAAATGTTACAGAGCCAAGCAATGAGTGCCCGTTTGTGGCGGTGGAGTTTGATACCTCCGGGAATTCAAGGCCAACGATGGAGGATCCAGGCAGTGGTCACGTGGGGATTGACATCAACTCTGTCAAGTCTAGCATTACCAAGCCTTGGAATGGTGGTATTGTGGAAGGAAAACTTAATCGTGCTTGGATTAGTTATAATTCGAGCTCAAAAAATATTAGTGTTTCCCTCACCACTTATGCCAATGATACCCGAAGGCAAGTGATTACTTCTCTCAGTTATTTGGTTGATCTGAATAAATACTTGCCGGATTGGGTCGTTGTCGGGTTTTCTGCTTCAACGGGTGCTGCTCCTGCTCGGATTGACATCATGTCATGGAATTTCACTTCTACTTCACTGGTAGGTGATGGATCCCTTGCTCCTTCCAACCAAGAAAAGAAAGGTCAATCTCTAGTGCCTTCGGCCCAAACGATAAAAGATGAATCTCTAGTTCCTGAGCCAAGCCCTAGATCTAATGTCAAGTCAAGAAGACGGAAGAAACGAATGGGAATCGTGATCAGTAGTGCTATTGGTGGGTTTATCTTGGCTTGTATTTTAGCTTTGGGTTTGTATAACTCGTGCAAGAAAAGAGCCACAGGAGGAAGGGCTGATATAGACCTTACGATTCCTAATGAATTGGGTGAAAAGATCTCCCAGAAGAAATTTAGTTATAAAGAGTTGTCTAGGGCTACGAGGAACTTTTCTGATGGAGAATTGCTTGGAGTTGGAAGATATGGTGCCTTTTACAAAGGCTACATAAAAGAGTTGAACATGTATGTTGCTGTGAAGAAGATATCAAGAAGATCCGAACTGGTGCCCAAAGAGTATGCATCAGAAGTAAGGATTATCAGTGAGAGCTTCAACATCGCAATCTGGTGCAACTCGTTGGTTGGTGCCACAAAAAAGGAGAACTCCTACTTGTCTATGAGTTCATGCCTAACGGAAGCTTAGACTCTTATTTATTCAAAGAACAGATCTCGTTAGTTTGGGAGGTAAGATACAAAATTGCTCAAGGCTTGGCTTCCGGGTTGCTCTATTTACACGAAGATTGTCGGCAATGTTTGCTCCATCGGGGGATAGCATCCAGCAACGTTATGTTGGATTCGAATTTCAATGCTAAACTTGGGGATTTTAGATTAGCTTGGCATCTATATGAAAACACTGGGACACTATGCCATTAGCTCCAGAGTATGCTGCCACACAGAGAGTTACCAAGGAATTTGACGTCTACAGCTTCGGAGTTGTTGCTTTGGAGATTTCCTGTGGGAGAAAGGCCATCGAACCAAGGTTAGCAAGTGGTCGAGTAAATATAATTGAGTGGGTTTGGGAGCTTTATGGAGAAGGAAAGATAATCGAAGCAGCTGACCCGAAGTTGTGTGGAAGTTTTGATGGAAAACGAATGGAGTGCTTGTTGATTGTCGGGCTGTGGTGTGCTCATCCAGATTACAGTTCCAGACCTTCAATGCGACAAGTGATCCAAGTGCTTAACTGCGGAGTCGAAGTTCCGTTGCTCATTCTCCCATTAAGGACGCCAATGTCTACCTCTCCTCCTGACATATCACTCTCATCGTCGTCTAGTTCTACCACCAGTTTTCAAGAAAAAAGTGGGTCCTCAGGCCATGGAGATATGGATAACACCAATTCCTTGGTTCCGGAACGTGTCGTTGAGAGCTTAGACCCTTCGGAACCTGTCATTGTGGTCCTACACCCAGAGTCGAATATTGCTACACCCCTATCAAGGACGCCAATTACTACCTCTCCGGACATACCACTCTCAGCGTCGTCTATTTCTACCACCCGTATTGAGAAAAAAAAGAAGGTCCTCTAGCCATGGTTTCCTTGGTCCCGGAAGGTGTCGTTGTGATCTTAGACCCAGCGTCGTCTAGTACTCTCATCAAGGATGCCATCGACTACCTCTCCTGACACATCACTCTCAGCGTTGTCTAGTTCTACCACCAGTTTTCAAGAAAAAAATGGGTCCTCAGACCATGGCGATATGCATAACACCAGTTCGTTGGTCCCGGAAGGTGTTTTTGAGAGCTTAGACCCTTCAGATTCAGGGTAGATATGAAATTTAAAGGGTTTGCCTATAACTTTCTCTAATGTAAGTTGTCAAGAAACTCACCATTGAAATGAAGAGAACTATTTTGTAATTCAGGAAAATTTTAGAGTTTTGGACCTTATAAAAGTACATTGACTGATGGTTAATATAAAATTCAATTTACTAGAGTATTTAATTCAGGTAGAACAGCTTTTTAAACTAAATTGAAAATCACCGATAAGAAATAAACACGTTAATCAATACTTAAGTAATATTTGAAGAAGAAAAAAAATATTTAAGTAATAATTCAATTATAAAAAATCACGTTACAAAATTTGATATAAAAATTTGGTAGTTCTAGCATTACTCTGAAAAGACGGGAGAATTCAGGAAAAATGCACCGAAAAGAAACAACAGCAATTTCCAAGAGGTAAAGAAGAGTATCAGATTACGCGTTGCAAGCCCCATTTAGCAGTGAGAAAGTTGATGGGCCCAAGTGCTGGTTTCGGAACACTTTCACTAAAGTCAATCAACCAGGTCTCCAAGTCGTCTCGCCAATCAAACTTTGTGTATATATTTTCAACTGGAAATTTCACTCCACAATCATCTGCTTCTCTATTTTAGAGGCCGCTAGTTTGTCACGCGATGAATTAGTGACAAAAGAGTATCTCTCGTCTCTGTGAACACCAGTGTTTTTTTTTTCCCACCAAAAGCAAAAATGGCTGCCATCGCACACCTCTCACCAAAGCTTGATCATCACTTCTTTGTTATTCTCTTGCTTCTGCTAATCCCTCGTGCAGCTCCTGTTTGAATTGAAAATAAACTTTGGGCCTTTTCACCGGCGCAATTCCTTCACAAAATCACCAATGGTCCAATGCGTATTCAATTGTTATCTAAGTGAACAGTGGCTGGGCCCAGTATTTAAAAATTATTATGACGTGACAAAATTAGGTGGCAAGTCTATAAATAGGATCATGCCAGGGGAATTTTGAAGAGTTTTGGCAAAGAAAAAAACGCTTTTCAATGGCAAAAACTTGTAATTCAAGAGGATCAAGGATGAACTCATCCCTTGCCGAGCAAGTCACACCAACCACTTGATGACAAGAGGGATGTATCAAAGACGGAAAAGCTTAATTCACAGGAAAGGAAGCTTAATAAAAGCAGCTAACCCGAAGTTATGTGGAAGTTTTGATGACAAACAAATGGAGTGCTTGTTGATTGCCGAGATTACAAATCCAGACCTTCAATACAAGTGTTTCAAGTGCTTAACTACGAATCCGAACTTCTGTTGCTCATTCTCCCATCAAGGACGCCAATGACTACCTCTCCACCTGAAATATCACTCACAGTGTCGTCTAGTTCTACCACCAGATCTGAAGAAAAAAGGGGGTCCTCAAGCCATGGTGATATGGAGAACACCAATTCCTTGGTCCCGGAAGGTGTCATTGAGAGCTTAGATCCTTTGGATTCGGTAGAGATGAACTTTAAAGGGTTGGCCTATAACTTTCTCTGTTTACATGAGTACAAATACACAAGCCAATTTCTCTAACGTACGTTTTCAAGAAACTCATCATTGAAATGAAGAGAACCATTTCGTAGTTCAGGAAAATTATAAAGTTTCGGACCTTACAAAAATTATAAAGTGATTAGTTCTCTCAGTTACTTGGCTAATCTAAATAAGTACTTGGCGGATTGGATCGTTGTCATATTTTCTGCTTCAGGTGATGCTCCTGCTTCGCACAACAGCACCTCATGTAATATCACTCTTGAGGTCGCCTAGTACTAACACTTCTGAAGGAGGTCAAATCAAGTCGTGCGATGGTACCAATTCCTCCGAGTTCACCGGATCTTCTGCAACAAATTTTCGTCCCTCTTCACTTGGGTAACAATCCACTTTTCCGATGTCTTCTAATGTTCGCCACCAATCAAATAGCAAGCCTCGGTTATTTTTATTGTTATTATTTTTCAATCGTTTCAACTGCTACGCTAAGAATTCTCTGACAGTATATATGAGTGTGAATTATTAGCGAAAATTTGATTAGACTACTATACGAAACTCCTAATCATTTTGTAAGCAAATTTACAAGTAGTGTGTATTGAGACCAATGGAGCATGAAGTGGTAGGGTATCAAAAACACACCAACACAAACTTGATAAATTTTCAACAAACAACAAAAGCACAAAACAGAACTTCCGAAATCCGAAATCCGAAATCCAAAAACCTGCATCAGGATTTAGGAGGAGTGATCTGATGAGTGAGTCCTCCTCCTTGCTTCTTGCGCAAGACGAACATATCGGCCTCTTCGCACGCATAATCGGGGTGCAAATCCTCATGCGGAACTTTCTCGATCAAAAAAACTCTCTCGCTCATTTCCCACAACAGTTGGTGTGCTTCCGGGGACCACACTTGGTACCCAAGTAAAACAACCCCGTCGTCCTTAACCAGCGCCTCCATGGTGGGCACGAGCGGGCCCACAGTCTCTTCGATGTACACAACGTCGGTTGCCACCACGACGTTGTACGGAGGACTCAGGGACTTGGCCTGATCGGCCGGCTTGTTCCAGTGCACGATGGCGTGCTTGATCGTTTTCCCCAGGACGGGCTTGTTGCGCTTGAGGTTGTGCTTCAGTGCGGGCATGACCGCGGGAATATCAGTGAGAACGAGGTCGGTCAGGCCAAGGAGGCACAGGCCCATGCCGGCGGCCCCGCATCCGGCCCCGAGCTCGACGGCGCCATTGCCGTGGAAGTCGAGGAGGGCGGAGTAGGGGTTGTGGGGAATGTTGGGGTTGGGTGGGGCCCGGCGCTCGGCGAATTTGACGAGGACTAAGGAGCAGGGCCAGACGGAGGTGCCGACGTGGAAGGAGCCGTTGTCCTGTTGGAGGGAAAGGAGGGCGTCGCGGACCGGCAGCTCTATCACCGGTGAGGGGCGAATCTATATAGGGACCGCGGTGGTCCCGGGACCCTCCGAAGATCGGGAGAAACGCTTGTGAAGTACCATAGAGGACCACCCTAAATTTTAGATGGAGCTCTACAAAGGACTGGATGGGATAAATCATTGTGAAAAATAAAAATTAGGTACAAGATCCACAACTGAACTTGGTTTTCTTCGCCGGAGTTTGATTATGTAGTTGCAGAACCTGCTGGGTAAAGTGAACAAAGAAGATCGATTGTGTCCGTACTTCTGTCTTTATGAAAACGGTGCCGTTTTTGCTTTTTTTATTTTTCCTTCTTATCTCTTTTTTCCAGTTGGAAGTTTGGAACCACTATCTTCTCTCTAAATATTTTTTTTTTATCCCATTCTGTCGTTTGGCCCTTTTTTATATCCCTGCAATATATTGAAAGCTTAACATAATTGTAACCTTTTAAATTAACAGCCTTCACCTCATGATTATTAATATCTCATAAGAAAGAAAGCCTTTTAATTTACTAGTATTCTTAAAAAATAAAAAATAAAAAATTCAATTTACTAGTTCTAAAGAAAATTGACACTAAATATTGTGGTAAGGCTTTTAATCTTTAAAAGACAAAACAGGGATGCCCATCCATGTACACACAAAGTGCTCAACAAAGTGTTCATTTAAAAAATAGAGAAATTTTTGTACCCGCTACACACTATTTCTGTTTACAAAATCTTTTATACTAGGACCACCCGAGGTTGAAATCCTGCATCCGCCACTGCCGGTGAGTCGGTGAACTTCATGCCTCCTTTCTCCTTACTCCCTCCTCCTAACCGAAGCTTCGTCACCCGAGGTTGAAATCCTGCATCCGCCACTGCCGGTGAGTCGGTGAACTTCATGCCTCCTTTTTCCTTACTCCCTCCTCCTAACCGGAGCTTCGTCTTTATTTTGTGTTGTTCTTTAACGCCAAGTAAATTCAATATCTTTAAAAGTTTAGTAGTATAGTATCTTTTCAGACCATCAATATTCTCCCGCATAAAGGAGATTCGAGCTTGATTGCAATAAAAAAAACATATTGTTTTAGATAATTTAACTAAATTCACGTGTACCAGTCATCTAGACTCTGATGCAGTATGAATGACAATTTTGAACGCGATGTGACAACCCCTCACTAAAAAGACACAAAATAATCGAATTTAGCTCGGCCTAATCATGTTTGTGTCATAACTTTGTCAACCATTTAACACACCTAAATAAACATGGTGAACTCATGTAACTCAACGACACACCCACGTAACCTGTTAACCCCTATATAACTCGTTAAAATTGAAGGTGGAATGACAAGTTCAACCCCTTTATTTAATTGTCCATTATATGTTGTGGACAATTTTGTACTTATAGACATTGAACGGTATAATATCGCATCAATATTATGTAACAAGTTTAATAACCGTGTCATGTTTATAACTCATGTGAAGATCACAGATTAAGCATAAGAAGAGCTGACCAAACTGGCCACGGATGTGAAAGCAGTGCCCTTGACTAATATATATATATAGAGAGAGAGATACACACACACATACATACACATACACACACACACACACACACACATAGATATCATTTGGCCTTTATATATATACATATACATATACATATACATATGTTAGTATACAGATTGTTATCTTGTATGTAAGATTCAAATCAACAATCAATGGAGCTGGAGATTAAAGATTTTAAGAGAGAGAGATATATATTTTAGAGAGAGAAAAAGGGAGAGCTTGAAGAAGAAGCAAATGAGCTGATTGCTTTCATTCACACGCACACTGTGCACATGTAACCGTTGGGAATAGAATATTCCCTCATTACATCATTCAAATCTAACCCTTCATTCATCTATCCTATAAGGTAATGACACTTGGCATAAACTATCACTTACTCTAAGATTACATCTTAGCTGCACACTTGGACTATGATCTAAGGGCTGACATTCAAACTGAGTTCTACTCTAATTTCTTATAACATTTCAGCATATACACTCATAAACCAACACTTCATTCTAAGTGTTGTGCTGAAATCACTCCTAGAGCTTTCCTCAGAAATTCAAATTGATCCCTTGCTAAAGCTTTGGTGAAGATATCTGCAACCTGTTCTTCAGTCTTGCAGTATAGCAGATCAATCTCACCATCTTGAAGTGCATCTTAGATGAAATGAAATCTTTGATTAATGTGTCTGGTTTTGTGATGATGAACTAGCTGGTTTTGTGATGATGAACTAGGTTCTTTGATATGGCAATAGCTAAAGTGTTGTCACATAACAACTGAGTTGGTTCTACTTGCTCTTCTCCAAAGTCAGAAAGCACAAATCTCAGCCAAATGGCTTGTGCAGTGGCTTCTGTTGCACTAATGTATTATGCCTCTGCAGTTGAAAGAGCAACACTGTTTTGCTTGATTGAAGCCCAAGAAAACACACCTGAACCAAGGTTAAATGCATAGCCAGATGTACTCCTCATGTCATCTTCACTTTCACTCCAATCACTGTCACAATATCCAATCAACACTGCACCTTTTCCCTTCTCATAGACAATGCCACAGTCCACAATGCCTTGTATGTATCTCAAGACTCTTTTAGCTATTCCCATATACTTCTTGGTAGGATTATGCATGAACCTAGCCAATAAGCTTGCTGCAAACATGATATCTGGCCGAGTTGCTGTTAAATATAGCAAACTCCCCACCATTTGTCTATACAAAGTCTCATCTGCCAGTTCACTTCCATCTACATTTGAAAGTCTGTCATTCACAGCCAAAGGTGTTGCAACAGATTTGCAATCTCTGAGTCCAAACTTCTCAAGCAAAGTCTTTGCATATTTCTTCTGGTGCAAGAAAATGTAAGTGTCTGTCTGCAGTACTCCAAGGCTAAGAAAATGATGAAGCAATCCTAGGTTAGTCATCTCATATTTTCTCATCATCTCACTTTTAAACTCAGCCATCATTTCCTTTGAGTTTCCTGTGTAGATAATATCATCTACATATAGTGACACAATAAGAATGCCACAATGAGATGTCTTGATATATAGTATATCTTCACTTAGACTTCTGTAGAATCCAGCCTTTGTAAAATAGGAGTTTATCTCTTCATACCAAGCTCTTGGAGCTTGCTTCAGGCCATATAAAGCTTTCCTAAGTCTGTACACCTTATCTTCCTTGCCTTTTATCACAAAACCATATGGTTGGTCTACATACACCTCTTTATTCAACACTCCATTTAGAAATGCTGACTTTACATCCAACTGAAATAATTTCCAACCTTTCTGTGCAGCAAGGACCAGCAAGGTTCTCACAGTGTCAAGTCTTGCTACTGGAGCAAAGGTCTCATTAAAGTCAATTCCAGGCTTCTGGGAATAGCCCTTTGCAACTAACATTGCTTTGTTTTTCTGCACAGAGCCATCCAGATTCAATTTTGTTTTATAGACCCATTTGACTCCAATGATTGGTTTATAAAATGGTCTATCAACAAGCTCCCACGTGTTGTTCTTCTCAATCATGATAATTTCATCTTCTATAGCCTTCTGCCATGATTCATCCTTGGCAGCTTCTTCAAAATTTTCTGGTTCTATAATGCACAGATTGCACTTCTCATATACTTCTGCAATACTTTTGTACTTGAGATGACTGTGATCAATATCCTGTGGACCTATCATTCTTCCTTGATCATAAATTTTAGTGCTTGAGCTTGGCACTACACTGTCTCCACTTACTTCACATTGTGCTTCAAAATCACAAGGACTCCCTTCATACTTTTGTTCTCCTTCTGACACTTCAGTAATCTGAATATTCACACTTCTTTCCTTTTATGCATTCCAATCCCAACAAGCATCTTCATTGAATACGACATCTTTGGAAATAATCATTTTCCCAGATTCAATGTTATATAGTCGATATCCCTTCTCATAACTACCATACCCCAAGAAAATACACTTCTTGCTTGCCAAATCCAATTTTTGTCTATGTTGAGTTGGCACATGAGCATAACACAATGAACCAAACACCTTTAGATGCTTAATTCCAGGTTTTCTCCCACTATAAGCTTCAAAAGGTGTTTTCTTATTCAAAGCTTTGGTTGGACATCTATTCCGGATATACACAGAGGTATTGACTGCCTCAGCCCAAAATTCAAGTGGAATCTTCTTCTCCAACATGAGACACTTAGCCATCTCCACAATGGTTATATTCTTCCCCTCTGCCATACCATTTTGCTGTGGTGTGTATGGAGTGGTGAATTGTCTTTCCATGCCTACATCTTCATAGAATCTGTTAAACTCCATTGAAGTGTATTCTCCTCCTCGATCACTCCTAAGCTTCTTCATCTTATAACCACTTTGTAATTCCACAGTGGCTTTGAATCTTTTAAACACACTGAGAACTTTAGACTTTTGTCTCAAGAAATAAACCCAACACATCCTTGTGTGATATGAAAGTGAGAAAATGTCTATTCCCAGCTTTTGTAGTTGTCTGCATTGGACCACATATGCCACTGTGTATAAGCTCTAAATGAGTTGATGTCCTAGTAGTAGCTTCCCTTGGAAATGCCTCCTTACATTGTTTACCAAGAACACATCCTTCACACACTCCTTTAACTGCTTTGATTTCTGGTAACCCTACCACGATTTCTTGTTCCTGCATCAACTTCAAACTGCTCATGTTCAAATGTCCCAATCTTCTATGCCACATAGTAGTAGAGGGACATACATTTGCCTTAAAAGCAATGTGCATTCCAGACTGCAATTTCATTGGAAAGCTTCTATTTCCTTTCATTGGTACTCTTGCAACCATGTTGGAATATGAATTGTCATCATAGATTTCCACCTTGTGATCTCCAAACACCAAGTAATAACCATGCTCCATCATTTGACACATACTAAGCAAATTTTCTTTCAGTCCAGGCACAAGCATAACCTCCTTGATGTATCTCTTGCCTATTTTAGTTTCAACCTCAAGGCTCCCTTTACCAGTCACTTCAACAAGTTGTCCAGTACCCATTTCAACCTTTGCAGTCAGATTCTTGTCAATATCAACAAGTAGATCCTCCCTTCCAGTCATATGATTACTACACGCACTATCTACATACCATACATCATCACATCCTTTTACACTAGTATGAGTTTGATTACTAGCATAAAACATAGTGGGTGTAGATTCTACCTGAGTGGCATAATTGAGATGTTGCACTGGTTTCTTGTTGTTGCACTTCCTTGCAATGTGACCAAACTTTTCACAGTTATAACATTTTGGTTTGCCTTTGAATCGACAATCACCAAAATGCAGTTTGTCACAATGCTTACAAGGATTTCTAGCACCATCTGTAGGTTTGTTATCCCACTTATTACCTTTTGCCTTCCAATTCTTATGAGACTTAGCATTTTGATTTCCAATGAATTTAACTGGTTTAGGATTCACACTAAGACTAGCAAATGCTCTCTCAGTTTTGTTTTTAGAATGCCTATCTAGCCTTAACTCAAAACTCTTCAAAGAAGCTACCACTTCTTGGACCTCGATCACATCCAAATCATTCGAGTGCTCAATAATAGAACAGATAGAGTCATAAGCTGATGGCAAACTAATTAATAAATTTTGAACAACTCTCTTTCTCGAGATAATTCCTCTCCATATCTCCGCATTTGATTTATTAAATCAAACAGTTTTGTAAGATAAACAGAAAATGATTCATCATCTCTCATTCTTGTATATTCAAACTCCCTACGAAGACCTTGCAATTTAACACTTCTAACCTGTTTATTACCATGATATTCTTGCTGTAGAATGTCCCATGCGCCTTTTGAGGTTTCTTCATGAGAAATTCAGGGGAATATCTCGTCAGAAACAGCTCCCTCAATCAGACCTAGAGCTTTAGCATCCTTCATCAATCTCTCTGTGAGAGTCATCTTCTCAATGCTGCTCGATCCCTTTTTTTTCTTTCTTATTTCCATCAGGTTCATCATCATCCTTCGAATCTAAGCTTTCGAACCCTTTCTCAACCAGATCCCACAGATCGTGAGACTTGAAAAATGGTCTTGATCTTAATACTCCAGAACTCATAGTTATCACCATTGAAAACCGGTGCTCTCACCTCACTACTACCTGATCCTGCCATATTAGACTTAGATCTCAATTAACTTGAGCTCAATTTCGAGTTTCTTTGGTAGCGCCTTCACAAATCCAAACGCCCAGTATTAGTTGATCGAACCAGGCTATGAGGCCATGTTAGCATACAGACTGTTATCTTGTATGTAAGATTGAAATCAACAATCAATGGAGCTGGAGATTAAAGATTTTAAGAGAGAGAGAGAGAGAGAGAGAGATATTTTAGAGAGAGAGAGTGAGTGCTTAAAGAAGAAGCAAATGAGTTGATTGCTTTCATTCACACGCACACTGTGCACATGTAACTGTTGGGAATGGAATATTCCCACATTACATCATTCAAATCTAACCCTTCATTCATCTACCCTATAAGGTAATGACACTTGGCATAAACTATCACTTACTCTAAGATTACATCTTAGCTACACACTTGAACTATGATCCAAGGGCTGACATTCAAACTGAGTTCTACTCTAATTTCTTATAACATTTCATCATATACACTTACAAACCAACAACATATACATATACATATACATATACATATACATACATATATATATATAGATGTCATTTGGCCCTTATTATCATTCAAGCAAGCAGATAAATCTTTTATATATCAAGTCGTTCAAGTTTGGCGCTTAATCCACAGGGAGTCCAAGACAAAAGTTATTAGTCCCCAGTCCCCACACCACAGGACTCGCCCGCGCATGATCTTTACTGGTCCCGCCCTCTTGAATAAGTAGGAACAGATGCACAAGGATGGCTGGCATCTGCATCTACCCAAAGTAATACGAGATGAAACAAATCTAACTAAAATGTCAATTTGATCGTTCTGATCAAGTCTGCCTGGAAACAAGTATCTGAATTTGAACAGGAAAGCAAAGTGCTGCTGATAAAAGTACTTTCAAAAATTGAACCGATCTACTTTCACTTCTGTATTTTAGATGATCACAATTTGATCCGTAAATTAAGCTTGCCAAAAAAAAAAAAAAAAAAAAAAAATTGTTAGA
>JADOBS010303056.1:0-16485 GCA_015708375.1 Cydonia oblonga
GAAAAGATGTCAACGGTTCAAAGAAGAAAAAGAAATTATTGAATCGTTAATGACCAAAAGTGGGCTGCAGGCTAATAAAATTAGATTTCTTCTCAGATTAATGTATTGCAGGTCACTTTTAATTAATTCAATAGATCGAGACCATACGGGGTCGATCGTCAAATTAAAATAATGACAGATGGGTCATATTAGCTTCGATTGGCCAATGGGCCAAGTGACAAGTGTATTATAGCATAATTAGCATTAACCAAGATGTCCCAAATATTATATGGGTATGATTATGAAGCGGGATGCCAAAATATGGAATTCTGTAGAAAAAAATGATGCAGCCCGGCACGTGTGGGCTGGCTGCAACACAAGGCCCTGCAACAAATTAAAAAAAAAATACAGACCATTAGGCTTGAGGACACGGCTACAAGGCAGCCCAGTCCACTGCATGGCAAGTTGTAGACTTGCTGGAGCTTTGGGCCTAAAGGAATGGTAAAAGCCCAACATCGTTGGCTTAAGGTTGGTGTGCGAGAAGCCCAACTTCACTGGCTTCAGTATGGCGTGAGACAACCTCAGCAATGTTGGCTTGATGGGCCGAGGGTGCGGGACAAGCCCAGTAGTGTTGGCTTTGATGGTGAGTGCTGGATCAAGAAAAAAAGGGCCCA
This sequence comes from Cydonia oblonga, assembly GCA_015708375.1. NCBI lineage: Eukaryota > Viridiplantae > Streptophyta > Magnoliopsida > Rosales > Rosaceae > Cydonia > Cydonia oblonga. Next base: position 654 of record JADOBS010303056.1, read on the forward strand.
GCAAAGCTAATAAGTGGTTTGGAGGGGCTGCAACCCAGCAAATTTCAAACCCAGGCCGAGAGCTTGGTTTAAGCATGTAGCAAAGTCCAAAAAAAAAAAAAACTGATGCCTCACGGGGACGTTGGAACACTTCGAGTGATGGACTGTCGAATTGCAAAGAATCAAGTCACTCGAAGCTCTGCCTTGACGTCGTTCCAGCTCCCAAGCCTCAAACTGGAAGCCCGATTTGGTGTCAGATAGGCGTGGTGGCGTGGCTCCGGGCCGTTGCTCAGCTGCAAATTTCCCATAAATTTTAAATCTTTTTCGAATTTCCTAGGGTTTTAAAAACCCTAATTGTTTCTAATTTCTTTCGATTCTTTGATTCACAAATTCCACATAACAAAATTACGTAATGCATGAAACGTGTATATATATATATTGACAAATATATGAACATGTATAATATATATCAAAAGGTAAATGTAAATGAAGGGGGTTCATGCATCATGGGGAATGTTTTCATGCTTCATGGTCGTTCCAAATAACTTCCTTTATTTTAAGCGTACCTGATTTGCAAAAAACAATAAAAGCCTTTGAATTTGTAGAAGATCATTCTCGGAAAGCCGAAATTGCATCTCCAATGCGTTGTATCATGTTCAACACAGAAAAATTAAATTGAATCAATAACATGTAGATTAATTCAATAAAAAAATAAATTAATCATAAAAAGAATGATTAAAACGTAATACTTCCCTGGAAGATGAACAAACTAAAATAACGCAGTATTAAGAATGTGCTGATAACATTTTGTAAGCATAATTTATTGAACAATTATAGAGGACATAGAGAATGGGTCGCCAGCTACATAGAGAAAGAAGAGAGAGAGATGTGTAATAGTGAGGTGTGTTATTCCACGCCATTATGCCTTTATTTATAGTAGTAAGGAAGGTATATTCTTGACCCCAATAGGATTACAACTCTAATATGATAATATCTAGTCTAAGAGATATGGTAGAATCCTATCAGATATGATAGGATTTACACGATCACATTCCTAACATAATAGGATTGCAACAAAAAGGAAATTGTTATTGGCAATCTAAAAATCTCTTTTTGGCACAACAAACTTTCTATAATTAGAAAGAAATACATTTGTGAGCAATGTAAAATGAGATTTTTGGAGTGCTAATAACAAATCTTTATAAAACACATATAAGAAAAAGAAAAAAAAACAAAAGTAAGAAAGAAAAAAAAATAAAATAAAGTGAACAAACAACTAAGTAAAACATAATCAACTAACCGAGTTGGGATTAAGGGGTAATTGCAGGAAACGACACCAAAACCTTGATGTGTATTTAAAATAACCTAAATAATAGATTAATTTAAACCAAATTAAACTCGCAAGCGCACAAATCAATTGTAGTAATATATGCAAATACGTGGTCAATCCGACATGAATTGCTTTATTACCAATTTAACCGATTAATCACGGTAGACTTAATTAAACAAACAAATGATAGATTGAATTGAATAATTGATTAAGAGTAAAATTAACAAGAAAAAAAAAAGATAATTAATTAAATAAACACACTACACAAGAAGAAATTGAGAAACAATGGAAGTCTACGGTTTTGAATCCACCAACAATAATCCTATTTACTTTTCTAAGAGCCAACTGTGATCCAATTATCATGCCAATGTAAAGGTTGTTCTTTCTAAGGTATGAATTAATCTGTGGTCAGGCATTAACTCATGTATCTCTACATGATAATTATATCCTATTAGTTAGACATACAATTAAACACAACTATGCAATAAAGAATCACGTCAACCGAGTAGTACTAGCTTGATATTGGTTATCCTCACTAGTTTGTCTTGACACACCTTGACCTAAATCGAGGCGTGCTGGCCGTCACGTGAGGATGATGTAGCCATATGCGTAATGCAAAAGTGATAGTGATATGAAAATGTGAGTAAATAAAAAACCAAACTAGCTAACTTACAATAGATAAATAAATAAGTGCACGTGGAGGTACTTAAAGTGTAGATGCACATATTCAGAGTATAGGTAACCTAGAAGCAGTCTAGCCAGCTAAATATTAATTATACAAGACATGAAAGAAATTCCTACATTAGTTGAAGTCTGTCAAAACCATCGTAGAGTCCTTGTAAGCCACTAACACGAACGTCTAACTAGAACTTGGAGGAGCACGAAATAGAAAACGTGAGTGGACAAAAACAAAGCTTTTTGAAACCATTTCTCTTTCCAAAAATAATAACCCCTCACCGTAAAACCTGTATAATTTCCCAGAAATAATAATACATACGTATATAGAAATCAGGCTTGAGAGCAATGAAAACCAAAGTATGTGCCATGTCAAGAATCTCAGTAATAAATATGTAAGCCAGGTGCTGTGAATCAATATAAAATAATATGTCAGCCGGAGTCACCTAACATGACCTGTACGGCTGAACCTATAACTTATAAACCAATTCCTGCACACGAGTCGAAACCACCTATTGTGGTCTGTACGACATGCTAGGTGTAAATAAGTACGCTCAAGTGCTACGATCATGTGAAGGTTGTGCGATGAATCATGGGTCACCTACAAGTCGAAACCACCTATTATGGTGTGTACTACAGGCTGGCACCAAACTTGGATCCAAGGTGAGCGTGCGGTGTGGGAGGTGAACAATCACGTGAAGGTTATGCCCTGGCCTCAGGCGGGAGCACTAATACCGGGGTGCAGGTTAATGAGATCTAAATGCATCTACTCATAACCATAAACAATGCAACCACTATCATCCTACAGTACTCACCTGAAACTTACATGGCCTCTGCAGCATCATACAATATTATGCATACACATACTAATGCATATACTAAAATGAAATGCAAGTATTACATGGCACTTAAAAACATAATTCCATTTAAATTAGTTTCTGGGAAAATGTAAAACATATATACGTATATATAGAAAACTAAAAGCCCACTCACTGGTATATAGCAGGATCGTAACCCGCGAGTCTCGCCTAGCTACACTCGTCCTCCGGGAATGTCTCACCTATGCGTGAAACAACTAATTTAACGTTAATTAGAAAGTACATAACCAAAACCGTGTAATAACTTCTTATACGTTGCCCAATTGGGGTGTTTGAATAGACCATCGTGGCTTACTCAACACCATAAGTATCCCCATATTTTTAGAAAAAAATTTTGATGTCTCATGCGCCAGCCACTTGCAGGCACGTGCCTGGCACACTGATGGAATCCCTAACGGTGTTAGGGAATATTCAGTTAAATATTGGAATATTCAGTTTAAAAACTAATGGAGTTAATTGACGGCGTCAGTGTATTCAATCAAAGTTGACGAAATACTCATTTTCTTCTCTAGTGGCTTTGCCGGAGCTGCCGCCGGCCGCCTTCTATTACGGCGAAAACTGGAAAAACTTAAAACTTCAATATCTCCCTCATTTCTCAACCAAAATTCATGAGTTTTATATGGATTTGAAGCTCTCAACAAGGAGAACGTAATCTTACCCATCAAATGTCCAAAATCCAATGGAAAATGGTCAGAAAATCCCTCAAAATTCTGGAAAAATCCATGATCACGTCGAAATTCTGCAGTTATTTGAAGTCTCAATGGAGTTGTTTAAAAACTTCCTAAAGCTTTAGAACGTTGTGAAACACCCATGACCACGTCGAAGCTAACTGAACCCCTCGTCGAAGCTCATAAGTTCTTAGGTTCTCGACATCTATTCTTCGAACAAAAAGTATGGTTAGGCTCGCAAGCTTGCGAGGAACTCGAAGGTGGTCCTTAGAAGTTTGATCTGTGAGGTTTTGATAGTGTTTGAAGGTTGGAGGACTCGGGTCGTACAAATAAGAGAGAGAGTTTGAGAAAGAATGAGAAGGTAAAGGTTGCATGTATGTGTGTGTGTGTTACGGGATTGGCCAAAATAAAATGGTCTCAAGCCCTAATTGGGCTGTAGAATTTAGGGCTTCAGAAAATGAGTCCCAATGGAAATAAAACCAACCCCAACTCCACTTATTCATTCGTAACATTTTCGTTACAAACCCGATTCAGCCCTAACTCGTGTCAACACACTCGTGACAACATGTACAATTTAATTATGTCATCAAGAAAAACAATTTAAAACTATATACGTACATCCACGTCACTATGCATCGAAGGTATTATCGTCACTTTACATACTCGAGGATAAATATATACAATAATTGGGGACTGGTCGTCACATGTCTACTCTTCTTAATCTTAATTCCAATAAACCTAATTGATTGGACATCCTCATAGATTTATCCAAATATCTAGCTTCAAAATTCCTAAAGGTTATCAGTCATTAAATTTCAAAAGTAGTAAAAGTCACTAGTCATGATTGTGTTAAGTAAATTCTTGGCAGGAGTATTATGCAGTTCATAGTTACGAATGCCTTGTCAATGTTTATGATTTTCACAAAACTTAATGATCTTTGATATGTATCTCTATCATGCTTTTCATAGTTAGGGAACTTGAGAAGAATAATTTGGTTGCATCGCTGAGTCCAATTCAATGAACTTAGGAAAATCTAAGAGTTAATTTGTGCAGTTCACGGTTAATTTGGGGTATTGTCATTCATGGTTTATAAATAATAACTGGAAATCGATTTGTATGCACATGTTTCATATGTGGAGAAGAATCCTCTAGCTAGCCTTTCACCCAATTTTCGTCCAACTTCACTTTGTTTCTATGATTTAGTTGTTTTAGTTCAAAATTCGTCCAAAATCCCCCATTCGTTCTTATTTGTGTTAGTTTAGTCTAGTTTACAGTTTTTCAGTCAAGTTTGTGTTGATTTGCATCCCTTCTAATCCCCATCCTAGAACAATCCCTATTTGCTCATACTACAATTGTCTTAAAAATGGTTTAATTTGTGTGTTAGTTTTTACAACACTTAATTTTGGCAGTGTTGCCGGGGATTAGCAAAATTGCTATTCTTCTCTTTGTTTTTATTTTTCTTCTGTTTCTGATTTAGTTTTATTTTGTTTCCTTTGTTTTAGGTACTAGTTTATGACTCGAAGTTCTCAACCTGTTCGTGGACATATATTGGAGTTTGACGACGATTTTGAACGAACTTTGAGAAGGAAGAGGAAGCAGCCAGAACCCAATCCACCTAGTTCTAGTTCTGAATCCGAATTTGAAGAAGAGGAAGAGGAACAAGACATGGTTGTAGACAATCGAAAAATCAAGGAACTTTCAGCCTCGGGACTGGACAATGTCATCCCTCTATGCATTCAATACCATAGAGAAGCTCAAGGCAAGACCGATGAGTTTGAATTGAAGTCTAGTTTGTTGCATCACATTCCCAAATACCATGGGTTGTCCATGGAAGATCCGAACAAGCATCTTAAGGAATTTGAAGTGGTGTGCTCGAGCATGACACCAATCAATGTGGATGGGAATATTCTGAAGATCAAAGCCTTTCCATTCTCTTTTTTGGAAAAGGCTGAAGATTGGATTTTTGAATTAGCACCTGGAACCGTCACTTCTTAGGAAAGCATGAAGAAAGCATTCTTAGAGAAATTCTTCCCAATGTCAAGAGTCATTCTTTTGAGGAAGAGAATTAGTGGAATTCAACAAGGCCAAGGAGAATCATTTCCAGGGTATTACGAGCGTTTCAAGATTTTAGTTGCATCCTGTCCACAATATCAAATGAAGAAAGAACTCTTAATTCAATATTTCTATGAATGACTACTTCCAATTGAGAGATAAATGCTTGATGCCTCGATATGAGGTGCTTTGGTTGACAAACACCAGTTGCTGCAAAGATCTTAATAGCAAATCGAGCCTTGAATGCACAACAATACGAAGGAGTTGGACAGAGAGACCCCCACGGCACAATCAAGTTAATGAGGTAAGTGTTATTTCAGAGCTTCAACCCCAAATGGCTATCTCTCTGTTCTTTTATCATAGGTTGTTGAAGGATCCAAAGTGCAAGGAATAAGTGCTTGTGGCGTGTGCTCTATGCAAGGACACCCCACTGATCAATGTCCTCAATTGATAGAGAATGGGGGGATGTGAAAATGCCAATGACATAAGTTACCAAGGCCAAAATCAACCAAGGAATGACTCATTCTCCAACACCTACAATCCAGGCTAGAGAGATCATCCAAATATGAAGTGGAGGGAACCTCAAACTCAACAATAAGGCGGATATAGACAGCTACCTCATGGGCTTTATCAAAGGCCATTTGCACCACTATAGCCTCACCATAATCTGCCCAACCAAATTCAGGTTCGTTAATGGATAATGATAAAATTCTTCAAGTACTAACTTCTTCGATGCATGACTTACAAAATCAAGGCAAGGAGGTGGGCGAATTGAAGAATCAAATAGGGTAGATGGCAGAATTCATGGGACAATTCAGAGAACAAGGCAAACTGCCTAGTTCAACCATTGTCAATCCAAAAGGAGGCTTTGAAACCGCTAAGGCTATCACGTTAAGAAGTGGCAATGAGATTGGAACCAACCCAAAATCATCCAAACAAAGCCAAATAAAGGACAAAAAGCTGCTGCAAGAAGAAGAGGAGGAGGATAAAGCCACGACAAGGGAAGAACGACCCTTCCCACTCAATCCTACTCAAGTAAGGTTGGTTCGAATCAAATTCCTTCTAACCCTATTCCACCAAATGTGCCTTTTCCTCGTAGGCTTATGCAATCTAGGAAAGAAGAGAATGAAAAAGACATTCTAGAGACCTTTAGGAAGGTGCAAGTTAATATCCCACTCCTTGATGCAATAAAGCAAGTTCCAAAGTATGCTAAATTTTTTAAAGAACTTTGCACAACAAGGAAACGGATCTCACACAAGGAAGTGGTATGGGTAAGTGAGAATGTTTCAACAGTTTTACAAAGGAAACTGCCTCCTAAATGCAAAGATCCAGGTAGTTTTACAATCCCTTGTGTTATTGGCAATACCAATTTTGAACATGCTATGTTAGATTTAGGTGCTTCCATTAATGTCATGCCCTACTCTATTTATGCATATATGAACCTAGGAGAGCTAAAAAATGATGGTGTTATTATTCAATTAGATGATCGTTCTAATGCATATCCGAAATGAGTTTTGGAAGATGTTTTGGTGCAAGTTAACTATTTGATCTTTCCAGCCGATTTATATGTGCTTGAAATGGAAGATTCAGCCTATTCTACACCGTTACCAATCTTACTTGGAAGACCTTTCATGAAAACAGCCCGCACCAAGATAGATGTGTTCAAGGGGACATTAACAATGGAATTTGATGGCGATGTTATTGACTTCAATATTTCTGAAGCTATAAGGTATCCTATTGATGCTCATTCTTGTTTTTCTAGTGATATATTCGATTCTTTGGCTCAGGAATATCTCGAAGTCCTAAATAGGGATACCCTTGAAACAACCATTGCCGAAGGAATGGGATTCACAACCCCTACGGCTGAGCCTAACCATTCAGAAATTGGCGAGATGGTGGTTGTCCTTAAGACTTTGCCACAACAAAATGGTAAGCCCCCAATCCCAATTCCAATTCCCGTTTCTACTAACAAGTTGTTACCCTCAGTGATTCAGGTACCCTTCCTCGAGCTTAAACTATTACCAAATCATTTGAAGTATGTTTTCTTGGGAGACCAAGAGACTTTGCCAGTCATAGTCTCTTCAACACTCATGACATTAGAGGAAGAAAAACTGGTTAGGGTGTTGAAAGAGTACAAAACAGCCATTGGATGAACTTTGGCCGACATTAAGGGGATAAGTCCTACAACATGCATGCATCCCATACTTTTGGAGGAGAGGGCTAAACCAACTCGAGAGGCTCAACGCTGACTCAACCCTCTAATGATGGAAGTTGTGAAAAAATAGATCATCAAGCTTCTTGATTGTGGAGTTATTTATCCAATTTCGGATAGTCATTGGGTTTCACCGGTTCAAATTGTACCAAAGAAATCTAGAGTCACTGTGGTGAAGAATGAAGAGAACGAACTTGTGCCCACTCGTATCCAAACAGGTTGGAGAGTTTGCATTGACTATAGGAAGCTCAACCCCACCACAAGGAAATATCACTTTCCACTACCATTCATTGATCAAATGCTTGAAATGTTAGTTGGTCATTCATTTTATTGCTTTCTTGATGGTTATTGGGGATATAATCATATTGTTATAGCTCCAACTGATCAAGAAAAGACTACTTTTACTTGTCCATTTGGTACTTTTGCTTATCGTCGAATGCCATTTGGTTTATGTAATGCACCAACCACCTTTCAAAGATGCATGGTAAGTATCTTTTCATATTTTCTTGAGAAGGTTATTGAGGTTTTCATGGATGATTATAGTGTCTTCGGTGATTCGTTTGATGATTGTCTAGCTAATCTCACTTTGATTTTGGAACGCTGCATTGAAACTAACCTTGTTTTAAATTGGGAAAATGTCACTTCATGGTAAAACAAGGCATAGTTTTAGGTCATATAGTTTTAGAAAAGGGAATTGAAGTTGATAAATCAAAAATAGATCTTGTACACTACTTACCCTATCCCACTTCGGTGAGAGAGGTTCGTTCTTTCCTTGGACAGGCAGGATTCTATAGACGTTTTATCAAAGATTTCTCGAAGATTTCAACACCCCTGCGCCGACTTCTACAGAAGGATGTGCCATTTGTGTTCGACGACGAATGTGAGAAAGCATTCAATCACCTTAAGAAGATGCTCACTTCGGCACCTATCATTGTTCCACCAGATTGGAGCCTTCCTTTTGAGTTTATGTGCGATGCTTCAGATTATGCATTAGGGGCCATTTTGGGACAAAGAAAGGAAAACCAGCCGCATGTCATCTATTATGCTTCTTGGACCTTGAATGATGCTCAATTGAACTACTCCACCACTAAAAAAGAACTCTTTGCTGCTGTGTTTGCTTTAGATAAGTTTCATTCTTATTTACTTGGAACTAAAGTCATAATCTATTCTGAGCATGCAGCTTTGAAGTACTTACTCACAAAGAAAAAAGCCAAGCCAAGGCTTATTCGTTGGATGCTTCTTCTCCAAGAGTTTGATGTCGAAATCCAAGACAAGAAAGGAAGTGAGAATGTAGTAGTTGACCATTTGAGTCGTTTGGTACATGATGAAGATCCATTAACTATTCCAGAGGCATTCCCAGATGAGCAGTTGCTGGCCATCAAGGTAAGTGAGCCATGGTATGTTGATATTGTGAACTATTTAGTGTCTAGACAAGTTCCAAACACCCTAAATAAGCACCAACATAACAAACTTAAGAAAGATGCACGTTTTTATGTATAGGATGACCCTTATTTGTGGAAATATTGCCCTAATCAAATTCTTCGTAGGTGTGTGCATGATTCTGAATTCAATTCAATTTTAACTTTTTGTCACACTTATGCTTATGGGGGTCACTTTGGCACTCAAAGAACAACACTTAAAGTTCTAGAATGTTGATTTTATTGGCCTACTATTTTTAAAGATGCTAGAATTTTTTGTATGACTTGTGATCGTTGTCAAAGAACGGCCAATATAGGTTCCAAAGATCAAATGCCGCAAAACCCTATCTTTTCTGTCAAACTTTTTTATGTTTGGGGCATTGACTTTATGGGTCCTTTTCCTTCCTCTCATGGTTTCAATTATATTTTACTTGCGGTCGATTATGTTTCAAAATGGGTGAAAGCAAAAGCCACCCGTACTAATGATTCCAAAGTGGTTGCAAATTTTTTCAAAACTAACATCTTTTCCAGATTTGGGATGCCGAGAGTTATTATAAGTGATGGGGGTTCCCATTTTTGTAATCAGACCATAGAGGTGCTGCTTAAGAAGTATAATGTCACACATAAGGTTTCGACATCTTATCATCCTCAAACAAGTGGGCAAGCAGAAGTTTCTAACCGGGAAATCAAGCAAATCTTGGAGAAGATAGTTGGACCAACTCGGAAGGATTGGAGCTTGCATTTGAATGATGCATTGTAGGCATATCATACAGCCTACAAAACACCAATTGGAATGTCTCCTTTTCGGCTAATCTATGGAAAACCATGTCATCTTCCAGTTGAGTTAGAGCATCATGCACATTGGGCAGTCAAGACTTTCAATATGAACATTGATGTGGCTGGTCTTCATCGGAAGTTACAATTGAATGAGCTTGAGGAAATTCGGAATGAGGCTTATGAGAACGCTCATATTTACAAAGAGAAAACAAATGCGGCCCATGACAAGATGATTCAAAGTAAAACATTTTCTGTGGGGCAGAAAGTGTTACTTTTCAACTCCCGCCTTTGATTGTTTCCAGGTAAGTTGCATTCTAAATGGATTGGTCCTTTTGTTGTTACTAATGTATTTCCCTATGGTGCAATCCAAATTCAAAGTGAATGGACACCGTTTGAAGCCTTACTATGAGTACTTTGAGGAACATGTCGTGGAAGATGTACCCCTCCATGCCGTGGGCCCTAGTCAAGCTTGAATCAAGGTACCGTCCGGCTGGAAGACGTTAAAGCAAGCGCTTTTTGGGAGGCAACCCATGTATTCGAATAGAGAAACAATGGAATTTCCAGCTCTTGCAACCAGATTTGCTCTCTTTTACCCTTCTCTTTATTGTTTTTACTTTGCCATGATTTTCTTGTTTGCTAGTTATCTTTTATTGCTTTCTTGTTTAAGTTTATTTTTGAAACATTAAGGACAATGTTTGGTTCAAGTGTGGGGGGAGAGGGGTAAACAGATTATTTTTCATGACTTATCTTTGAATTTCACCATCACTCCTAATGTTGTTATTCACTGTTTTAAAGTGTTTTAGTGTGTGTAATATTACAAAAATTTGAAAAAAAAATCGAAAAAAGTTCGAAAAAAAAATCAAAAAACATTGTTTTTGTTGTTTGTTTTTGTCTTAGGGTACCTTCCAACACAATGATGAGGATTTAGTTTTTCATTGCATGACGATTAAAGAAAGTTACAAACATGGGTGGAAGTTTGATATGCCCTTTGGTTGATACTTAGTTGTAGTTGTTGTTCATGAATTCACATGTGACAAAGAAAAAAAAAATCAGCTTTTGTAACATGCTTGAAGGAAGGAACTCAAACTAACGCTACAACCCTGAGAGACTTGACCCTAAACTTTGTTTGGAGAGTTATTAATCTGTGATATTCTTTTTTTTTTCTAAAGTCGTTGCATGATCTCATTATCTCTTTGCTTGGTTGCTACTTAGAATGCTTTTTTCATCATTTTAGTTCCAAATACTAGAACTCGTGCCTGTTTCATTCAAAGCATAAAATTGATTGCATAACAAATAACAAGATGAAGTTGCTTAGTTAAAACCAGAGCCAAAAAGCCTTATCCCTTGCATATGTATTGTAGGTTTAACCCCCTTTAAGCCTTATTTAGCCTATTTTCTTTGTTAGCCTGCATTATCCTTACCTAGCCTAGTATAGGAATATCCATACCCTTGTTCTTAAGGAATAGTGAAGCATAACTTGTTGGGAATTCCTTTTGATCTACAACATGCAGAAAAACAAGTGTGAGGGAAGAATTTGTCTTTGTCAATTGGTGAAGTAGTACGTTTTGTGTTTAAAAAAAAAGTGGAAAAAGAAAGAGCAAAGAAAAAGTTGAGCAGAAAAAGAAAAAAAGAGGTTGAAAAGAAGTGAGAATGAGTTCATAAGTGTTGGTTGTAGATGAAGGGTCCAAAAATGTGAATTTGACCCTAAAAGTTGTACGAATCTTCCCTTTGTGTTTAAAGTTGGGTGATGCAATCAAAAGTTGAATTCTAAGTGTTGATTTCATTACTTTGGTTACTATCACTTTAAGAACCTTTGTTTATCCTTAACCTTTCTTTGTTAGCCAATACCTTAGCCCCGTTACAACCCTTAGACTTCTATCTTGATTGTTATGTGTTTCAATACGTGGAGTTTGAAATTAGTACGAGCATATGGGATCCCTGGTTCTCACTTCCAAGTAGTGGCATTCCATTCATGAGATCATAAACATGTTTATATTAATAATTCTGGAAAAGTGCCTTCTTTGTTATAACATATGTGAGTGCTAGTCTACATGTTTACATCAATCTTCTCACATACACTTAGTATAGGGAGTGTAGTTAGAAAATCTGTGTGAAAATAGAGAGTATATTCGGTGAGGAATTGAGTGAATTCTCTAAGGCATGTTACTACATTCAAAATGTTGCTTTAATTGATTAAATGCGAGCTAGTGAGTGGTTACTGTGATTAAGTATAAGCTCGAGGGTAAGGATAGCTAAAATCTATGTGAGTAGTGATTTTTAACATGTCATGTTTTATTGGAAATCCCTGAGGCAATTGTTGGAAGGTTTAGGTTGTGTTTTGTTTGTTTTGTCTTGCTCGGGGACTAGGAAAAGCTAAGTGCGGGGGAATTTGATAGGAGCATATTTATACGACTTTGTTAGCTTGTTTCTTTGCATTTAGTGAGTTAGTTTCAATTTATTATAGTGATTTAAGGTATTTTTGTGTGTTTGTAGGTCCAATTGGCAAAGGTGACAAAAGGGCAATTTGGGGTAATTTGGAGCTGTTTTGGACTTGGATTGGATAGCATGCGTGGGGAGCACTTTGGATGGACGTTTTTGGTGTTTAAATGATGCTAGAAATGTGCTACAATTTGGAGGAATTAAGAGTGAGGCTTGGAAGACAAGGAATCAGAAATTAAAGGAAAATCGTATCCAACCTTATCCTTAACACACCTTATCTTATCTTATCCAACCTTATCCTTAACACACCTTATCTTATCTTATCTTATCCTAATCATCTCCAGCTGCAAGGGGGATTCCTTATCATACTAAACCACCTCTTATCTGATTTCTAGGAGTCCTAAAACAATGCTAAGAACTAATCCTTTTCCTCCACAAACAATGTCGTGTATCTGCCCTATAAATACACACCCTTTGCCGCAGAATTCAGGGGGAGAATTTAGAGAGAAATTTGAGAATTGTGTCGTAGGTTTCTGGTGCTAAAAATTGTTTTGAGTCGTAGCTTGCAAGGAGGAGGAAATGAGTGCTATGCAAACTGTATCCAAGGGATTGTGCAATCTGCCATTGGAATGCTGGGAGAATTCCAGAGTTCTTTCTATCCTTATTTTAGTTTCAATGTTTATTTTAGATTGCTTTTCAACTATGATGAACATGTTTAGCTAAATTTCGTTTTAGCTAGAGGTGAATTCGAAGCCATGAACATATGTTTTATATGAATTGATTACATCCAGTTATTGTTTCATAAAACATGAATGTGATTTACTTATCTGTTTTATTAAGAACTTGTTCTTGTATGTTTATTAAGGGTGCACACTTAGTTTGCATGCAGGGATTTGATGCTAGAATATAAGGGAAGTTCACCTAATCTTTATGAACTTATATTTGTAAGTAGTAAAAGTCACTAGTCATGATTGTGTTAAGTAAATTCTTGGCAGGAGTATCATGCAGTTCATAGTTACAAACGCCTTGTCAGTGCTTATGATTTTCAAATAACTTAATGATATTTGATATGTATCTCTATCATGCTTTTCATAGTTAGGGAACTTGAGAAGAATAATGTGGTTGTATCACTGAGTCCAATTCAATGAACTTAGGAAAATCTGGGAGTTAATTTGTGCAGTTCATGGTTAATTTTGGGCATTGTCATTCTTGGTTTATAGAAATAATAATTGGAAATCGATTTGTATGCATATGTTTCATGTGTGGAGAAGAATCCTCTAACTAGCATTTCACCCAATTTTCGTCCAACTTCACCTTGTTTTTGCGATTTAGTTGTTTTAGTTCAAAATTCGTTCTAAATCTCCCCTTAGTTCTTATTTGTGTTAGTTTAGTCCAGTTTACAGTTTTTAAGTCCAGTTTGTGTTGATTAGCATCCCTTCTAATGCTCGGCCTAGGACGATCCCTATTTGCTCATACTACAATTGTCTTACAAGGGGTTTAATTTGTGTGGTAGTTTTTTACAACACCAATAACTATTTGATTAATATGTTGATATGGTGAGTATGTGATTATTAATATCTACGTCACATTACATATGCATAAACATCCTAAAGCAAGAAAACCAATGTTGTGTTTAAGTGCTCAGTTGTGCTCAGTTGTGTAAGTACTTGAGTTGTGAAGATATTCAATGGCTGAAAAGGTTCGAATATACAATTAGGCATCGGGGGAAGTGCCTATATAAAAAAAGTGAAATTGAGAATTTAATTATAAAAATTGGGCTTAAGGGATGAATGGGAGTTAACTCATATTCCCATCGTCTTCCACCTCTAGTCGCACGCACAAACCTCAGATCTTAGATGAAATGAAGATCTGCTGCGGACAGGAATGGAGAGAGAGAGAGAGAGAGCACTGCAGAGAGTGAGATCGAAGAGAGAAACTAGTCTGCAGATAAGATAGAGAGAGAACACTGGGATAGCCGCGGCTATATTTTCTTAGGGTTAGTAGGGTTTTTTTCAAGGTTCTAAAAGGCACTAGGCGCTTGTCAGGCTGCGGGATGGGGCCTAGCTCCTAGGTGGACTAGGTAGATTTTAAGTAAATCTATTCTATTTCATGTAAATAAGTGTTTGTTTATACTTAAAATATACATAATTTCGTCATAAACTAGAAAATAGAATGACATATATATTATGAAGTATTGGAACATAATGAGAACAAAAGAGCAAACATATAATGTGTGTTTATTGAAGTGTTCAATAAGTCTCTTACAATTTTTTGGAAACAATAAAATGCAAAAGGAAAGTTATCTATTTTTTATCTAAGTGAGTTGCAACCCAGGCATGTGTCTAGGCGGGTTTGGGCGGGCTAGGCAGGTGCCTAGGCAGTCTAGGCGGGCGCCTCAGCAGGTCTAGGCGGGATAGACAGGTGCCTAGGCGGTCTAGGCATTAATCGGGGCGGTGACCAGCCGCCTAGCGCCTAGGCGGGGATTTTTAGAACAATGATTTTTTTAATTAAAAGTTTATGGACTTTTTTTCAAGATTTGTAGGGGGGCCAATTTTAATTATTTTTAAATAAAACTAGGCCCAATAATAATTATGGTCTTAGAAAATCTATAAATTTTTATACAATACTTATATTGACACAGCCTGACCAAATCAAAGTGTGCTGGCCGTCACGTGAGGGTGACGTAGCCATGTGCACAGTGCGGAAGCATAAAAGTCATATATTAATCAAACACATAAAGTATAAAGTTCACAGGAGTGTTATAAGTGAGTATCAAAGTAACAGAGCCAGGTTGACCTAATATCAGTCCAGAATACCACTAATAATTTTACATAACACCCAATGGTGTCATACATATAAGACGATCTGTTAGAACTCCGGATAACCCTCGGGAGCCACCAACCTCAAGCTAGCTAGAACCTGGAGGGGTGAAAAACAAAACACGTGAGTGGGCAAAAACAAAGTTTATTCAAAACATTCAGTTATGAAAACTTATATCCCCTCACTGTAAAACCTGTATACTTTTCCCAGAAAATAGCATATATATAAACATATATAGCCACAAATCTCAAATACAATCAAAACAACGTTATTGAATTATTGCCATGTCAAATGTATCATGTATAGCTCAAGAATATATGCATAGCATCATTAGATAAGTAAATCAACCGGAGACCCTACAGTGGTCCTGTACAGTTGATTATATAGCTCAAAACATATGCCTGCACACGAGTCGGAACCACAGTAGTGGTCTGTACGACAGGACTTGGTGTAAATGTACGCTCTAGTGCTATTCTCAATAAAGCAGCTGCGTGAATAATCGCTAATCACCTACAAGTCGGAACCACGATAGTGGTCTGTACGACAAGACTGTGCACCTATCTTGGATCCAAGTGAGCGTGTGG
>JADOBS010303057.1:0-16488 GCA_015708375.1 Cydonia oblonga
TGAAAATAAAAATTATAATGAAATAAAATTAATACATTAAAAATTAGAAAGAAAAAGATAAATAATTAAAAAAATCAAAATATAATTAATAAATGAGGTTATTAATGTATCAAGGGACTAAAATTAGGTTTTAATCTTACTCATGGTTTTAATCTAAAAGTCATCTTTACCAAGGATTAAAATGAAGTTTTCTATTTAGGTTTTCAAGCTGTCGCTAGCAGCGTAGCAGGCACGTAGTTGGTGGTAGGAGCCATAGTGTGAACCTGTGAACTTAATTTTTCTCCATATACTACCACTGAACGTCAAGTCTTAAAGTTTGAACTTGAAGAATTTGGAGTGCAATTTTTAGACCAGAAGGGTCTGAAGTTTCTGCGCACGGGTGGTGTGGGAATTGTTTTACATGCTTGAACATACTAATTGCGTTGTATTTTGACTGGGATAGTCGTAGCCCTACTATCGTGGTAAGGACTAAGGAAAAAGGATGAAGTTTCTGCACACGGGCGGTGTGGGATTTACATGCTTGGCCATGCTAACTTCGTTGTATTTTGACTGGGATAGTCGTAACCCTACTATCGGGGTAAGGACTAAGGAAAAAGGATGTATTAGCACTTATTTATTTTATTTTTAAAAAACCTTGACCAAACGACATAAATTTTATTAATAACGAAAAAAAAATAAGCTGCACATAATCATGAGGACATGAACTTAACTCTTCATGGTATAAGAAAAAATATAAAAAAAATAAATAAATAAGGAGGACATAAATTTTATCCCTCTTGCTCTCTCTGTCAATCTCCATCTGTATCTCTCCCTCTCTCTCCGCCAATCTTGTAACAATCCATATGCCTCCTCAAATCATCACCATATCAGCTCTAATTCAAGCTCCACGGTACTGATTTAATTCAACAATCAGTCGTCAAACCATTGGGTGTAACATCCCACATTGACCAACGAAGAGGGAATGATGTGCCTTATATGTACATGCCTACCTCCATATAGCACGATGCCTCTGAAGTTAAGCAAGTTCGGAAGAGAGCAATCCCAGGATGAGTGACACACTAAGAAGTTCTCGTGTGAGTTCCCAGAAACAAAACCGTGAGGGCGTGGCCGGGGCCCAAAGCAGACAATATAGTGCTACGACAGAACCGAGACTGGGATGTGACAAAATGGTATTAGAGTCACTTTGTCGTGTGGTGCGAGTGTGACGACTAGGACCTCAAGCCCCTAAAGGGGGTGGATTGTAACATCCCACATCAACCAACGGAAAGGGGGTGATGTGCCTTATATGTACATGTCCACCTTCATATAGCAAGAGGCGTTGGGAACTCACTGGCTTCGGGTTCCATCAGAACTCTTTAAAGTTAAGTAAGTTTAGAAGAGAGCAATCCTAGGATGGGTGATCCACTAGGAAGTTTTCGTCTGAGTTATCAGAAACAAAAGCGTGAGGGCATGCCCAGGGCCCAAAACGGACAATATCGTGCTACGGCAGAGCCGATACTGGGATGTGACATTAGGTGTGTCGGTGATTGCTGGGCTGCTTTGTTCATTGCATTTTTTATTTTTAATTAATAGTTGACAAAGTTAAATCACGTCAATTAGTTTGATGACATGTGTCAAGTAATGAGTTAAGACACATAGATTTCAGAAAGAGTTTTGGAGGCCGAAGATTTGGACTCGTTGATTACCTTGTAATTTCATTTTCCATAATTAATTAACAAATATAACTGCAAGTTGGGGGGTTGCATGCAGATGCAGTCACTATAAGCGTGTGAGATTTTAGTATAAATAAATTCCCTTTCTGTGCTTCTAATTTCTATGATCTTGTCTCCTGTTGTATTATTATCTTTGTTGATCTTTTTTTGGCCTTTACTTTTCGACCTCAGTCCAAAACCCTATTTTTGCATGGAATTATTAAATGGCCAATGGCCGGCCATCAAAATTCAAAACCCAATTAAATATTTTCTGGAACGTTTGGCTGAGAGCGTAAAAGTAAATTGAGCTGCAAATATATATGATTAAAATCTCTAAATTCATCTCAATTATTCATTAAATATAAGAGAAAAAGAACCCATTTCTGTATGTCCAAATTCTATTACATCATCATCAGTAAAGGATAAGTGCTTCAATTTTTTTTTTTTTTAATTGTGTTGTTTTCATACCCTTAATTTCTTTTTCTTTTTTTCGTGTTAATTTATGAGGCAAATTTTAAAAGATCTTCCTTATGTGCAACAAATGGTTCTCTTATTTTTATCAGCCTTATTATATGCTTGAGCTAGACTACATTGTGCTTGGCATTTTCTTTCATTTAACTTATTTATTTGAATGAGTTTGCGACCGTAGCAGCAATGGCAACGAAAATTTTTACTTTATAACTAAGAAGCGTCCAATATTAATGAGTAAAAAAAGTAACATAGAGTACTAATATCGCTTACGTCGGTGAAACCCTTGTATGAAAGGAACATTTTCAATTATATAAAGATTTTCCAAACCACAACACATGTGACTAGATCAGAACAAAAGTTATTTGATGCTCTCTGTGTCACACCATACAAAGATAACATATGGTTGACAATAAAAGTCTTCACTTCGACTATGAATTTGTTAATTACTCAATTAGAATATGATAATCAAGCAAATTAGGGACCACCCCACGTCCCGTAAGTACATGAGATGGAATAGTTCCCTATGCTGTGAATCCAAATCCACGATCACGACCGCTGGCTGACCCACAGATGCCTTTGAAAACCTCCAAGCACGAGGAATTGTTCAGTGTTTTGAGAAATAATCTGGTATATCAAAAATCATAATACAACTGAATGAAATTTTTTTTTTCTAAGATTTTAACAAATTGTATTATAAAATTTGTAGTATCAAGTTGTATTTTTAACACATTAAAAAATCTCTCTAAATACATGGACTTGTTTTCGTAGATATAAACTAATTAGCCCATTCAAAATGAAAAGTAGTAGAATAAAAAAAAATGTCCTTTGACCGGTCAATTTTATTTCTATGGATCTACATTAATGAATTAGTTCCTCTCCGGACTCTCACACTGAGGATCCCGGAGATCATTTAATAACAATTCTATCATCAAAGATCGTGTAGTTACAATTTTTTTTTCCACGCAAAAAGAGCCTCCCTTATTATTAAAATATAAAAAAAAACATTCAATTATGATCGCACGATCTTTGATGAACGGTTGATATTAATTAATCTCCGAAACCCCTAATGAAAAGATTTGGAGAGGATCTAATTCCTTACATTAAGCGTGCAAAAACAGTTTATAAGAACCCTAGCTTCATGTCGCTTTCTTATTAGTTTTCTGTCTGATCTATATGGGAATTTTTGCTTGTTTTGTACTTAGTACATGTAATATTTTTGTTTTATAATAAAGTACTGGTATTAGGACATTTTGGTTTTGATATTTAATCCCAAAAACGCGAAAAAAGCATATATTTTTTTTCACACAAATTGTAATTCGAGAACCACCATAGTGTGGTTGGGAACGAATTTCAGATTCGTATTTTATACCGACGTCCTAAGTTCGATTCCTAGTACTGATGTATCACACGATAGTGGTTAGGGAAAGCTGAAATACTACGTGAATCTTTCTAGTCTCCGAAAGAATGGACAACGGTAACAAAGCCACCAGTTATTATTATTATTTATAAAAAAAAATTGTAATTCAAGTCTCATCTTCAAAAGCGTTATAGCCTACATGAAGTGAAAAATCAATGAAAAGTTTGCTCTAATCTCTTATTTAGAAAAGTAAAATAACATCCCTAATTGCCCAGCTCTATCAGTGTTTTGAAATTAATTTTTCCCAGGCTTGGATTGCATGAGCAAAAAGACCAACAAGCATATATGTGCTCCTTCTCACATTGTAAGGGTCCCATATGTTAGATCCAGAAGTTGTTGGGAAATACCTAAAAGCTTAGGGTTACGAAAAAGAAGGCATTAGTTATATCATAATTAAACAACCAAAGGTTCTGGTTTTTAGCCTTTTGACCATATCATTGTTGGCTTCAAGTTTTGGACAAGGATCTCTCAATGGTTTTGGGACTTCATCTTTTAGTCTTGCTGGATAGTTGAAAAATGTGAATGCCCAGTGGGTCTATTTATTAAATTGATTGATCGAACGACTGCTCTCACATTCCGTAACTATCTTGCAAGATATGCATTTGAGAAATCATTGTTTCTATTGCTACCACAAAAGAAAAAGGTGTAAACCAGTTAATTTTCTTTTTGTATATTAATAAAGTAATTATTTCATGTTTATCTTTATAATTTGTTAGGTGAGCCACCACCATAACACACGTTAGTTGTAGCCTTTTGTTAATGGAGATGAATTGTCTGCTCTTCCCATCTCATATCCTTTTCATCCCCTCTTATTTTTGTGATCACGGTTAAGTCACATTAACATTTTATATTGATTTTTTTATAGAAATAATAAGACAAAAAGCAATTGGAATATAAAATGTTGACGTGGCTTAACCGTGACCACAAAAAATAGGAGGGAATGAGAAGGGTATGAGATGGGGAGGGCAGACAATCCATCTCTTTTGTTAATAAAGCTCCAATCTGCATATTCAAAGTTTTGTCTTCTTAGCTTGCAGTAAAATAAAATTATTTCAAGCCTTCATGTGGAGATGTCACCAACTATAATTGTTAATTTAATTAAAGAAAAACTAATGAAAAGTGCTTGAAAACTTTGAGTTTTAATGATAAGGATAAAATAAAAGGTAAAGTGAATAGTACTAGGATTGACTTTTTAGTGTAAAAATATGGTTTTTCGTTAAAGTGAATAGTACCAAGAACTTTTCGTTAAAGTTTCCTTTAATTAACACTATCTAATACCAACTTTCGTTCTCTTGCCAACAACATTGACCAATGCAAACAGCTTATGGTACGCATAGTGGATTGCAAGTCGATTCATGTTTATGGAGAGAAGAATGTTGTTACTATCAACCTTGCCAATTGGAATTATAATATGAATTTTGGGTACCATTATTTTGAAAATCCACCCGAATGAATTGAAACTCATTTATTTGATAATATGATTAGGGTCTCTAGAATCCGAACGGTTTGTAATAATTTATTGAGTTGGCTTTAGGGTGATCTACCCCTTATGCTACCTAATTTATTTTTTTAGAGTTTAATCAACAGGTAGGAACCGGGTCTAACTCCACTTCTATGGGGATAAAATTTGACAGTATTAAGGGGTACTAATTTTGTAGAAGGTTTTGCATCAAATTCCAAAACCATGGGTGCCCTTTTGACTTTGAAAAATATTATTCCCCTTGTTGGTAATTCTGCTTGGATTAGTAAAAGCAAAACATGCCAAATGTCAAATCTTAGAATCCAAACAAACGAATGATTTTTCAATGCGTTCGTAATATAGGGTCGGGCATCATATGTTATTATGATAGTATTATTTACACATTTATTTTTATTTTTCACACACATTCGTTAATTTTTTTCAATGATCGTCTTCAATTTTTTTTCATCTCACAAACGGAAATTGAGAGTGATGGTTGAAATGTAAAAATAGGTGTGTGAATAGACACCTTGAATTTATTATCCAAATGTACGAAAGTTTTTTTAAGTATCCCTCAATTTATGTATTACAAATGACGTATGTGTCTATGTTATAGACACCCTGAAATCTCAAACAAACCAACGTGAAAGCATGTAGACATGGACACGGGACTCTTCTTTCTATCCATCTTTTTCTCTCCCGAGTCAAATCCCAAAGCCGGTTTAATCAAACCGGTCAACATGGGCGGCTCAACGGCCCCCAGCAAACAGTATTAGCAGAGAGCTTTTAAGCTAATCAACGCAATCAAGCAACATCGTTAGTATTTTTAACCAATAATTAATTTTTATATTAAATCACTTAATATAAAATAAATACAGAAGAAAAATTCTTTGTTCCAAATTCTGGTTTCGTTTGTATACGTATTGCAGACTTTGTGCCTTCAAAGACATTCCTCCGACATTTTCAACCTTCTTACATTCTTCACCTGTAAATAAAAAAAAAATATTCTTTAATCTCTACGAACATATTTTTCATTCGATTGTAGTGCCTAATCGAGATTCAATATCGAAGTTTTGCAAGTAGCGAGCGGAGCAGAAAATAAAAAAGTTTGCATCATGTACTCATCGATCACGAAAAATAATTCATGGCACGCAGTGTGTTCTATATTCTTGGTCCTGGTTGTGATCATGATCACAGGTACTTACTCCTAACATGTTGCAGATTTTAAAAAAATCTTTGTCACGGGTACTTTTGTTTTTTTATTTTAAATTCACCCGTTTTCGGAGGATGATTATGTTGTAATTTAGTTTTTCGAGAATGATTCTGTCATGTGTAATGAAAAGTGTTTTTCGAGGACGATTATTATTTAATTTACTAGATTGCTGGTTGGACTTTGAAATCTTAACAGTTTTATCGTTTTTCGCAGGTGCTTCCATGGTAGCCGGAGATTATGTGGACACAGACAGAGAAGTTCTGCTGAGCCTCAAAGCGTTTCTTCAGCAAACCAACCGCGTCAACCAAGGAATATACTCGCAGTGGAATCAGAATAGCAGCAACCCGTGCGAGTGGCGCGGAATTTCGTGCAACCAGGACAGCAAGAGAGTCAGCGGCGTTCAGCTCTCCGACCAACAAATCACCGGTGAGATTTTCCATAACTTCTCTGCACTGACAGCACTTTCGCACCTCGACCTCTCGAAAAACACAATAACCGGTGCTCTCCCGGAGGACTTGAGTCAATGCCACAGCCTCAAACACCTCAACTTGTCACATAACACTATAGACGGTGAGCTGAACTTGAATGGTTTGAATCAGCTGGAGGTTCTTGATTTGACTCTCAATAGATTTTACGGCGATCTGGAGATGAGCATTCCCGGTGTTTGCAGTAACCTAGTGGTTGCGAATCTCTCAGCGAATAATTTTACCGGAAGGATTGATCACATGTTTGATGAATGCCTCAATTTGCAGTACTTGGATTTGAGCTCGAACCATTTTAGTGGTGAGATATGGAGTGGATTCAGTAGGCTTACGGAGTTTTCAGTATCAGAAAACTATTTCAATGGCACTATTTTGCCTTCTGTTTTTGCGAATAGCTGTAGTCTCGTCGGTTTGGACTTGTCCGAAAACAGTTTTTCTGGTGCAGTTCCTGCAGAGATTTCGAAATGCCAGAGCCTGGTCAAATTGGATCTATGGGGGAACAAGTTTACGGGGCCAATCCCGTCTGAGATTGGATCAATTTCGAGTCTGCAGGCCTTGTTCTTGGGCAACAACAGCTTTTCAAGAGATATCCCGGAATCCGTTTTGGATTTGAACAGCTTGACATTCTTGGATTTGAGCAGGAACAATTTTAGCGGAGATATACAGGACATTTTCGGGAGACTCAGACAGGTGAAGTTTCTTGTGCTGCACTCAAACTGGTACACCGGTGGGATCTATTCCTCTGGCATTCTCAAGTTACCAAATGTTACGAGGTTAGACCTCAGCTACAACAATTTTACTGGTCCTCTGCCGCTTGTTATTTCTCAGATGCCGAAGTTGGAGTTTTTAGTCCTCGCTTTCAATCAATTCAACGGAACTATACCACCGGAGTACGGAAACATTCCAACCCTCCAAGCCCTGGACCTTTCCTTCAACAGCCTAACGGGAGCAATTCCAAGCACCCTCGGAAACTTGAGCTCTCTCTTGTGGTTGATGCTTGCGAACAATTTCCTGACTGGTCCAATTCCACACGAATTGGGAAATTGTGGTAGTTTGCTGTGGCTTAATCTCGAGAACAACAAGCTCTCCGGGCCAATCCCATCTAAACTGACAAAAATTGGGAGAAATGTTAAGCAAACATTCGAAAAAAATAATCAGGACCATGATCAGATCATAGGGGGATCAGTAGAGTGCTTGGCGATGAAGAGATGGATTCCTGCAGACTACCCACCATTCAGTTTCGTGTACACGATCCTCAATAGGAAGAGTTGTCCAAGCATATGGGACCGGCTGCTTAAAGGAAACGGCCTATTTGAAATATGTGTAGCTGGCTCTTCTGTACGGACACAACAAATCTCGGGTTACATTCAACTGAGTGGGAATCAGCTTTCGGGTCAGCTCCCACCAGATATCGGTACATTGCGCAATTTTAGCATGATACATTTGGGTGTCAATAGATTCCAAGGCGAACTCCCTGCAAATATCGGTCAGTTGCCACTTGTAGTGTTTAACATCAGTGCGAACAATTTTTCGGGTCAAATTCCGGAGGAGATTGGGAATATTAAGTGCATGCAGAATCTTGATATGTCATACAACAATTTTTCTGGCACATTTCCTGTGAGCCTAAACGGCTTGACTGATCTAAGTAAGTTCAACATTTCGTACAATCCGCTCATCTCCGGCACAATTCCTTCGACCGGGCAGTTGGCAACGTTCGAGAAAGAGTCCTATCTCGGTGACCCCCTCCTGAAGCTTCCCAACTTCATCGACAACTCCACCCATCCTGCAAAAAAAATGAACGGGAATCCGAAAAAGCCTAAAAAGTTTGCTGCATACGTTGTGGTCTTGGTTTTACTAGTTGCTGTCTTGGTATGTGGAGTTTTGTCACTTGCAGCGTGCTTATCAGGAAAGAGCCCGCCACAGCCCCCAGGATGCTTGTTGCAGGACATCAAATACCGGCATGACATGGCGTCGAGCTCTAGCAGTTCATCCCCGTGGTTGTCTGATACTGTTAAGATCATTCGTTTGGACAAAACGGCTTTTACACATGCTGACATTTTGAAAGCTACACGCAATTTTTCGGAAGATAGGATTATAGGGAGGGGAGGGTTTGGGACAGTGTACAAAGGAGTATTGCCGGATGGGAGAGTAGTAGCGGTGAAGAAGCTTCTAAGAGAAGGACTCGAAGGTGAAAGGGAGTTCCGAGCTGAAATGGAGGTTCTTAGTGGGAATGGCTTTGGCTGGCCTCACCCGAACCTTGTAACTCTTCACGGCTGGTGTCTCTATGGATCCGAAAAAATACTAGTTTACGAGTACATGGAAGGCGGGACCTTGGACGATTTTATAACTGATAGAGTAAGACTGACATGGCGAAGGCGAGTTGATGTGGCAGTTGACGTGGCTCGAGCCTTGGTGTTTCTACACCACGAGTGCTTCCCTGCCATCGTGCACCGCGATGTGAAGGCGAGCAATGTGCTGCTAGATAAGGATGGAAAGGCGAGAGTTACAGATTTCGGACTGGCTAGAATAGTCGATGCAGGGGATACTCATGTGAGCACAATGGTGGCGGGGACTGTTGGTTATGTCGCGCCCGAATATGGGCAGACATGGCAAGCCACGACGAAAGGAGATGTGTACAGTTACGGAGTGCTGGCAATGGAGTTGGCAACCGGGAGGAGAGCGGTGGATGGAGGAGAGGAGTGCCTTGTGGAATGGGCAAGAAGGGTAATGGGAAATGGACGGCAAGGATTCAACCGGTCTGTGATGCCGGTTATGCTTATGGGATCGGGGCTGGTTGATGGGGCGGAGGAGATGTGCGAGCTGCTTAAGGTTGGCATAAAATGCACGGCCGAGGCACCACAGTCAAGGCCAAACATGAAGGAGGTTCTAGCTCTGCTACTCAATATATATAATGACGAAATGTTACATATATAGTTCACAAAGAAATTAACTTTTCTACTCAGATTCGTTTATGTAAATTCTTGTTGCAAAGAAACGAAAAATCCAATCAATTTTGCTCCTTCTTAGGGTATTAGATTTCTACCCATGCTTTGCTGGTTAGAACTCCCCTCTCTAAAATTATTATAATAGTTTCAAACTCTTCATCTTCTCCTAATAATAGTAAAATTAAAAATAAAAGAAAAAAAAACAAATGAAATCATCTTCCCCTACCTGAAAAATGCAATGCATTGATCAAATAAATAGCATACCTGGAGTAAGCCGAGTTGGCTAAAGCAGTGTGCTTCCTCTTTTTGCATTCAAGTTTGAGTTCTCCAATAATTTAAAATATTTTAGTATAAATGATCCTATCATTTGTCAGGAATCTAACTAATAAGTAATGTTTGATATATGACTTGTTTACTTGTTTAAGTAATATGGAAGATAATGTCTTGAACAGAAACAGAGCATGCTGAATTGTCTAGTAACAGAATTTGCTACTCAAACAATTACCCAAATATATAATCTAGATTTTTCACCGGCAGTTTTCACCTTCAGATAATATGATCAATGCTACTCAATCATGGGTTAAAGTGGTGCAGTCTGCCTTTTCACCAATTTCAAAACTATGTTCAATCAGTACTACTGTTTAGTGAGAGCATCTCTAACAATATTAACTAAATTTTTGTTATTGTAGCTAGCCAAATGATTCAAATGTTAACTTTCCTTTTTCTTATTTCTTGTTTATTATTTTAAATGCTTCGTTCAAACTTGGTAAGTGATGTTCTTTACTTTGAATTGATTTGTGCTTTGTTTGTTTACCCTAATAGAAAAAAATATATATGTTAAGATTATATGTAAGGATGTGGCATGCAAAGTTATAAACGAATTTGGATCCTCTCTGCACCTTAGTGTTTAGAGTCTAAGGACTAGGAAATTCGAGTTTTTTGTTTGTACGAAAAAGAAATCGGAGCCCTTAATTTGTGTAATGTGGATCAATAGAATAAGTTAACAAAATCATCGAATCCAATTGAAGTGGTCCGAATTTCCTCATCCTTGGACTCATGATAGTGAGATCAAAGGAGGATTTCTGTCCTTCATAAACTACCTTGTATAGGCAGATAAATGACATGCCAAGTTGAATAATTGGAAGGGCGCCCTTCACACTTTCTTCTCATATACGCATATCCTCCTTATTAGTCCTCTCCTACCAGAAAACTCATTGAAACAAAGCCATTCATCAAATTACATAATTTCCAACGACGCCATGGCTGGCAAGATCTTCTCCTTCTACTCCTCCTACTGCGATCCCTGCCTTGATCTGTTTTTCCATGTGACACAAAGACACTTCGAAGATGATTCCAAGCAGGCCTTACATAATTCCGGTTTGCTTATCAATCTGTAGCAACTACTGCCCTTGGCCTGGTCTCACAATCCCTTAATCACACTCGACTCAAGCTCATCAGCAACCTCGACTTTGGAAAACTTTGAGATGAAGCGTTCTTCTCCGCTGTTTTGGCTCCACCACAACCACCTAAAGACTCTACTACGTAATGTTTTGTTTAAAGACTCGTATGTCTTTAAAGACTCGTATGCCCTTATTGATGGAGTTGAGATTCCACCATAAAATTAATTGGTAATATGGGAAGTAACCCAATACCATATAAGCAAATAACAAATCTTGTCCGTCACCGATGTGGGACAACTCTCAACACACCCCCACACGTGTGGCTAATTTTCAAAATTACACGTGGACAACAATTGGATGACGTGGAGCGCGTGTGGTCGTTAGACTTCACATGTGGACCACCTTACTCTGATACCATGATGAAATTGAGATTTCACTATAAAATCAATTGGCAATATGAGGAATAGCCCAAGACCATATAAGCACATAGCAAATCTTGTCCTTCACCAATGTAGGACAATTGTCAACACACCCCTGCGCATGTGGCTGATTTTCAAGCCTACAAGTGAACAACAAGTGGGTTACGCGGAATGCTTGTGACCGTTTGGCTACACACAAGGACAACCTGCTCTGATACCATTATGAAATTAAGGTTTCACCATAAAATCAATTGGCAATATAGGAAGTAGTCCAAGACTCTTTTAAGTACATAGTAAATCTTGTCCTTCACTGACGTGGAACAACTCTTAAGTCTAAACACTATTGACATTCTCTACAGCCTTCTGGAAGGCCAAGACGCTGCACAGCGATCCGGATTACAGGTTGTTGCACGAGCGGGTGATGGACCTTTTCGTGGAGAGGTTGAAATCTGATATTGGAAAGTTGAAGTAGAACAAGCTGAAACTCAAGTTGATTGATGATGTTGGCAATGATAGTGATGATGATGTTTTCGTTACCGAGGCTGCAGCATGCTAGGGCATACCCCTTGGTAACCAAGCTACCCGTTTTGTTTTGCTGCGTGAAAGCGTTAAGAGAAGGCTTTTCCCGCATAAATCATCAGTTCATTCACAAGAGTGGAAGCGGCTGACGAATGAGGTTTTGGAGCCCTTGACCAATTACTACAACCTTCGAGGCATTATCGGACACAAGTGCCATGATGATAAGAAGTATTTGGAGGAAATTGCAGTCGGAAATTTAAGTGGCATAAAGTACGATGCTCTCCTTCCACATCAAATCATACTCTACGCCGAAGATGGCAGTGATATCAAGCAAATGGCTGGGCTTCAGTGGAAGACAATGGTGGAGGGCATGCACCTGAAGGGAAAATTCACAAACTACTTCGCTGTGTATCACACCACCAAATACGCGAACAAGTGAGTTGGAGGAATGATGATGTTGGGTTTGGCACTTTTGCTGTCTCTACTGAGTGAAAGGCCATGGAAAGAAAAGGTGATCGTTTTTGGTAATTCAACCAAAGATCAGCCGCTGTTATGTCCGATTCAAGGAAAAGATCTCAAGTACAAGTGCGAGTTTATGACAATGAAGTCCGACTTGTTTGTCGATTACGAGAAGTTGTTTGATATTCCAGAGGTGGCTACCATTGCAAAGGGGAGTGTGAAGCCAGAGCAGATGATCAAGACGATGTTTGTATTCAGCGAGTCCCTAAGATTTAGCGACATAGACGAGAACCAGTACGACGATACGGAGAAAGTTTAAGGACAAAGGGTACGGAGACGATATGGTGCGACACATTCTGTTTTGGGATTTTGAGGACTTGGAAGATCCGTCGATGCCTCCTAAACAACATCCAGGAGTTTATGAGTATAATTTGGTCAAGGTATTCTTGGACAATGGTGGGGAAATTGTCCCATGGCATCTCATGGAGGCTGCCCTCTCGGACAAAGATTACCAAACTCTCGCTGTTATCGACCGAATTTCAACTGATCAATTAATCCTCAATCCATTGCCTTGGGGTTGGATTGGTCCGATCTCATTTACTGTTTTTTTATTTTTATTTTTGATATTTTGTTACAGATTACATTATTTATAGTCTCGATATTCATGGTTCCCTAAGATGAAAACCCTGAAACTTTTCAAATTTTACTTTTGTTGTGGTTTGTTAATTATACAGTAATCATTCGGCTTTCAATTCGTCTAGAAATTACTAGCTGGGAATTAAATAACTTTTACAAGTTTATTTCTTAACATGAAAGAACACTACTTGTACTTGGTTGTAGATTACATTAGAAAATTGACAAATGAATCTTTGTTCTTGCTTTTAATAAATGGGCTGTAGGAACTTAAATTTTTGCCGAAAAGCAGAGGAGCATTTAAATTGAGAAAAAGAAGCCATTCTTGTCTAAGATGACTGTTTCTTTCTTTTGCAACGACTATTGACGTTTTATGGCCTTCCGTAACTAAAACGCCTTTCAGCATCGATTTATTTCGTTGCTAGCCGCTACTAAAGGCCTCTTTAGCGACGACTTCTGTCATGTCGGTAAAAATATTCTTTAGCGACGATAACTGAAACCGCTGCTTGTATTCTTTAGCGACGATCATTTAAGCCGCCGCTAAAAGTTGAAGAGAAAATTAATCTTCTCCCCTCCCCCATACCAATTAGGTTTTTTTTTTTCATACAGAGTGAGAATTTTGGAATCTCCACCGGTATGAACAAGAACACAATTTCTTAATCATTCGTAATTACAAATTCACATTACATTTTTAAACTTCGAAATGTGTGGAGATATATAAAGCCAGTTAACAGCTTCCCAAAAAATTCTTGATGGTTGAAACGCAAAAGTTTCAGTCCCGTGATATATTCTGCTGCCACGCTGCATTGAAAAAATTGATGTAAGGGATGGAACACCATGGAAGTGAGAATCAAATTGTAAACAGAGAGTCCACTACAATTTATATTTGAACCTGCTCTCCAGCAATGTTACGCTTTTTACTTTCTCTTGATGGTAACAATCTACAGATAGCATACTGAATGGAGCGGGGTTTTTCTGACCTTGGGCACGAGATCAATCCCAGAGGCTTATTTATGTCGATAGTTCGTCACTGAACGAAAGAAAATACACATCAGTATAGCATTAATACATTGGTCACCAACTGTCTACATTATAAGATCGTCCCCACAAGAAAGACAGCAGCTTAAACCTGCTAATCAAAATCAAGGGAAAGTAAAAACAAACCCAAAATGAAAATCTTCACAAGAAAGCACATGAATGAACTCATAGGTCCCAAAACTGATGGAACAAAAAAAGACAGGAGATTCTAAACATCCCTTTCAAATGAAGAATTGCACAGCTTCTTAAAGGCGTAGACAACATTGAATAAGCGAGCTTATGTACCTAATGTCCCTTGCACCAGGGGAAACAACACAAAAAAATAGAGAAAAAAATCAAAAGCAGGACTGAAAATTGTATAAAGCAAGACAAAACAAATTCATAACTATTTAAACAATTGAAAACAATGATAAGATTACTGAAATCTCATGTAGAGATTAACAAAGAAGGCTCTCATACAAGTTGGCTATTAAAGATCAACATTATAGATACGGCATGGGCAAACACACAAAAAATCTAGTAACTAGAATAATTCATCATGGAAACTCATCAGGAGACCGAGAAAAATAAAATAGGAACTGAGAGTCAGATTCAGTCCAGTATAAGCAGATACCTAAAGTTGGTTCTCACTTATATAACTTGATATCTGTGTTGTTGAGCGCCACCAGGAAGTGATAATGCGTGACTAGTGATCTCGTCCTCCGCTTTTCCATTTCCACATTCAATTCCTCTGTTGATCCTCTTAACTCCTCCACCACCTCGCATGTTCGTTTCCTCTCTTTCTTAACTGAATAATCTTCACCGCTCTTCGTGATCAGCCTCTCAACTCCATCATCCCTATGTCTATCTGACCTGCTGCTACTCCTTTTCCACTCTCTCCCTGTGATCTTTCTTACACCGCTTCCTATCACTCTCCCTAGCATCATCATCCTCATTTACATCATCACTCTGCAACCTTCTCTTTTGACCGTCTCCCTCTCCTTATCTCTAGTCCTCCTATGAATATCTCTCTCCCTATCTCCTCAACGCCGCTTCTCTACATCGTACCTCTCGTCTTCAGAACAATCACAAAACTTGTCTCTCACGGAACAACTATCACAATCTCTCGTATTTCTATCTTCCCCCCTACAACGCCTCCTCCCAATTCCTCTCCTTTTCGCCATCTCTATCTCGAAAACCACTTATCCTCTTCGATTCTCACTCCTTCCTAGGTTAATATCTGCCCTCTACCATTGCAGTTCCTCCTACAATATCAATAGTCCTCTGCAATTCACTATACACACATAAAAATCACTCCTTTTCCTGACTTCTATACAATCCAGACCTACCCAATCAAGCAACAGGAAATCCAATTCAGACAAGAAAACACTAAACAACATGAACCCTAAATTCAAACCGAGTCAGAAGTAATACAAATTCGTCTGTTATTTTCCAAATTTAAGAAATTTCGATCCAGGAGAGATTGATTACCTGATTGTGAAAAGGGGGTAAACGCAAAATTAGGGCAGATTGATTTCTTCGGCTCAATTGAATTTGATCAAAACCGGGTCGGGTTTTTTGTTGGGTTACTGTTCCTCTTTCCTACAGAAAGTTAGTTTTTAGTGGTGGAGTTGTTATTGGTACTCCAAAAATCTCATTCTACACTCCTCACAAATGTATTTTTATTACCTAATATAGAAAGTTTAGAATGTAAAATGAGATTTTTAGAATGCTAATAACAATTCCCTTTATTGAGACTTTTCTTTTTAATATGCTAAAAAAAGGAAAGAGAAATACTATTAAATCGTTGAACTAAGAGACTTTTCTTTTTAATATGCTAAAAAAAGGAAAGGAATCATCTCCAGATTATTTCCTCCTAATTCACCAAGTCTAGAGATCCAGACTATTGAAATTAGATCTAACGACTAAAATTATTATAACTTGTAAAATGAGTTTGTAGCAATTTAATCAAATTTTAATGATCCGAATCCTTGGACTTGATGGATTAGGAGGAAGGGCAAACTCATTTTACAAGTTATAATAATTTTAGCCGTTTAATCTAATTTCAATAGTCTAGATCCCCAGACTTGATGGATTAGGAGGAAATAATCCGGAGATGATTCCTTTCTTTTTTTTAGCATATTAAAAAGAAAAGTCTCTTAGTTCAACGGTTTAGTAGTATTTTTCTTCACTTGTAAGTGAGAGTCTTAGGTTTAATTCTCGTCAAAGACGAATTTGAATCACATTATTGTTAATCTATTGTGAGACTAAATCCAATCCCCTTCTTATTAATTAGTTTAGATAATATCATTTGTTCAAAAAAAAAATTAAAAAAAAAAAAAAAAAAAAAAAAAAAAAAATAA
>JADOBS010303058.1:0-16490 GCA_015708375.1 Cydonia oblonga
AAATAAATTAAAATTTGTGTATTAATAAATTTATATATTTAATGAGAGACATTAAATAAAATGCACATTAATTATTTTGAATTAAGGACACATTAGGGACTAAAATCAATATTCAATCTAACACCAGGTTTTTTTAAAATTTTAATCTTCTTGAAGGATTAAAGTTCAAAAACCCCTATTTAAATTTCTTAATTGGAAGTCGGAATTGTTCAACTTCTTAATCTTCATTTGAAATCATCTCTATAAAAATTCATTCGAATCGGGGATCGTTTAATCATCCAAATATGTGGAATAAATTGACGGTGTGAGTATCAATTAACATATTTAAGATGAATTGTCAATTTAGTTGATACATTTGAATGACTAAACGATATTTGATTTGAATAATTTTTTATAGAAATGATCTTCAAATGAAGATTAAGCAGATGAACAAGTTTGATTATGAAAATTTATATGACTAAGATACGTTATTTGTGAAAGGTAGGTAAGTGTACAATGCATTCCATCACAAGGTAACGCAAGTATTATTCAATTTCACGAAAGTGTATACTATTAAGGAATCTAAGCCCTTGATTTTCCTACTTATAAGTCAACATATGTATTGGATGTGAATGTAAATAGCATGTGTTGTGCACTTGATATTGGATAAGAATGTAAATGACATGTGCTGTGCACATGGGATTGGTAGCTTACTCTCTAAGTCAATGTATTGGAAGAGTTAAAAATGGGCTTTTCCCTCCGTGTATTGTAAGAAACATACAGAAATATAATTGCAGAAATTCTTTGATATTCATAGCTTCTTCTTTGAATCTTTCTTCTTCTTCGTATAATCTGTGAATTGTTCTTGATCTCTTCAGTGTGTTAAGATGGTATCAAGAGCCGGTTTCGCTTGCGCGGTATTCCTGATTCATGCTTTTCGTTGTTTCGATTATTGCTAAGGTGATCTCTTTCTTGTAAATTTCTGACTAGTTGTTGAAATTGGAATTTTTTTTGGGGATTTTGAAGGCCGATGCCATACAAGAATGTCGTTTGAAGAATTTGTTGATGAATTGCCTCAAGGCCGATGCCAAAGGTGTTGATTGTTTATTTGTAACTGCGATGTGAATCCGAAGGTCAATGCCGATTATGTTGATGAATTAGTTAATTCTTGAAGTTTTTGATTGTTTAAGGCCGATGCCATATATGAGTTTCTTTCATTCTTGATAATTTCTGAAGAATATATCGATTGCAGTTGGGTTTTCTTAAATTTTGTCATCTGGGTTTTTCTTACCGACATCAGATTGTCAATATTGTGCATTTGTTTCTATTGTTGGGTAATTGAAGATTGTTGTTGTTGATCATCATGTCGAACTCTGTGAAGATTGAAAGTTTGCCGGGTATGCTTACTATTAAGCTTACTGATGATAATTTCATAAAGTGGAATTTCCAATTTTCGTCTGTTTTACGTGGCTATGATTTGTTTGATCATTTCACTGGTGAGTATGTCCCTCCCAAATTTGTTCTCACTCCTGAACTAGTTGTTACTACGGAGGTTAGTGCTGCTTATAAGGGATCGATTAAAACTGATATGGCATTGTTGAGTCTTTTATTGCAACTTTGAGTGATGATGCTATAGAACATGTTGTTGGATGCAAAACTTCTAGAGAAGCTTGGACAGCTTTGCAAGATCGTTACTTGTCTGTTTCTAGTGTTAGTGTCAATCATTTGAAGGATAAGCTTCATACTTTACAAAAATGAGGGGATACTATTGATAAGTATTTGTTACGATTGAAAAGTATTAAGGATCAGTTGCAGGCTACAGGGGAAAAGGTTTCTGATAATGATCTTATAATTGCTGCTCTCACTAGTTTACCTCCTGATTATGATAATACAACTCGCACTGTCATTTTAGCTAGAGATACCCCGATTACTTTGAAAGAGTTTCGAGCACAGTTGATTGGTGTTGAAAAGATGATTGAGTCAAGGGTACATTCTCTAGTCCAGAGCATGGCTGCTATGTATGTCAATACCAATTCTTCCACTACTACTTCTGACAATAGTGGTTCCTCTCCATTCTCAGGCAATTCTGGTCCATCTCCATTCTTGGGCAATTCTGGTTCTTTTTTCTCAAGGATCATCTAATTTTGGGTATGGTCCTAATGGCACTGGTTCTTCACATAGTAATGGCGGTTATCCTAGTTATCAATCTAATGGTAATAATGTTTTTCCATCTGCTGCTAATGGTAATAATGGAGGGAGATTATATAATAATAACAATTTCAAGCCAATGGGCAATGATGGCTATAAACCCATGTTCAATAATTCAAGGAATGGATGGCAATCTTGGTCTGGTAATACTTCTAATAGATATGAACAGATTCCAGAATGTCAAATTTGTTCTCAAAATGGTCATGTTGTTGTTACATGTCTCTATAGAAATGATATTGAAAATGGTCAAAATGTTCAAGAGTGTCAACTATGTGGAAAGAGGGGTCATATTGCACTCAACTATAGACATAGATCAAACTATGGGCACTCAACCACCTTCTTCTTTGACTGTTAATTATGCATATCAAGGGTTTTCTTCTCCACATGAAGTTCTTGTGTATGCATCTTCACCACAGTTTCCATCACTAGTGGCATTTACTCAATATCCTTCGAGTGTATCTCCAGTTCATTCTTCTAATATGTCTGCTATGAATGCACAAAGTTCTCCTGAAGTTGTAAATGGTGATTCATGGATCATTGACACCGGTGCATCTTATCATTTGAGCCTTGATGTTAATGTTCTTTCTCGGGCTGTTCCATATGAAGGAAATGAGAAGATAATTGTTGGCAATGGTGCAGGTTTGGAAGTCAAACATATTGGCAATACTATTTTACATCTTAATCTCATGTTTTACATCTTTAAAATGTCTTACATGTGCCAATGCTTACTGTCAATCTTTTATCACTTAAACAGCTTTGCAAGGATAACCATAGCTGGTTTATTTGTGATGATGTCCAATTATTTGTGCAGGACAAGGCAACAGGGGCAATCATCCACCACGGAAAGAGTAGCAAAGAAGAGTTGTTTAGAATTTCAGTACATGTGTTTCCTATATTGTTGAGTTCAAGTGGTGTTTCTTCTGTTTTTTTGGGACATACTGTGCAAAAGTCTTTGTGGCATCAACGTTTAGGTCATCCATCCAATGAGATACTTGCTGTGATGCTTAAAGATTCTGATATAGTTTGTAGTCCAGATGAAAATATACAAGTTTGTTCTCATTGTATTTATGGTAAGATGAGTCAATTACCATTTTCAAAGGGGATTGATAGGATAGATATTCCATTTTACAAGATACATAGTGATGTTTAGGGACTTTCTCCGGTTCTCTCTGTTGGAGGCTATAGATGCTATGTTTCTTTCCTAGATGAAGCCACTAGGTTTGTATGAATTTTTCCTCTCATAAATAGATCAGATTTTTTTGTGCATTTGTTAAATTTTGTGCCTATGTTGCAAATCAATTTAATGCTAAGATCAAGGTGTTCCAATCTGATGGTGGTACCGTGGTGGGGAGTTTTTGAATAATTCCTTTAAGGATTATTTGGATAAGAATGACATCTTGCATTATGTTTCTTGTCCATACACACCTCAGCAAAATGGTATAACTGAGAGAAAGCATCGTCATTTGCTTGAAACAGCTATCACTCTTATGTCAGTTGCTAAATTGCCACACAAGTTATGGTCTTATGCAGTTGTTCATGATGCCTTCTTGATTAATCGAATGCCTTGTAAAGTATTAAAAATGATTTCTCCCTTTGAACAATTGTATGGCAAAAAGCCTGCATTGTCTACTTTAAAGGTCTTTGATTCAGCCATTTCTCCTTACCTTCGACCTTACAATGCACATAAATTACAATCTCGATCTGTTCAATGCATCTTTCTGGGTTATTCAAATCGATCTGTTCAATGCATTGTCTACAATCTGTTGACAGGAAAACTTCTTATTTCCATACATGTTTTGCATGATGAGAGTTCATTTCCTTATGCAAATATGGTTAGTTCTTGTTCTCAGAGTTCAATTCCATCATCCTCTTCTATGAATATTAGACCTTTGGTGGTGCAGTTACCTAGTATTATTGGAAACTCTGAGGTTTTAATTAGCACTATTGAGTCTCACAGTTTATCTTCCAGTTCATTAGCTCATCAACATCAGTCTGCCTCTACTGCTAGTACAAGTACGTCTTCACCTACTAGTAATAATCCAGGATCTTGAACACATGCTACTCTTTTCGGTTCCAATTCCCTATTGCCTGTCCTTCAACCAAGCTCAAGTACAAGTTCAATGTCTTCACACGGCATTCAAACTCGATTAAGAACATGCACCATTACTCGAAAGGATTATTCTGCCCTCACTGCTGTGTTTCTTGAAGTTCACTCATTAACTCTTGAAGATGATGCTCATTTTTCAGGGGGTGTTACATTCATTGCCGATATTCATGATGCTTCTAAACCATCAAGCTTCAAACAAGCTCCACAAATTCCACAGTGGCTGTTAGCAATGCAAGAGGAGTTTGATGCTCTTCAATCTCAAGGTACTTGGATTCTTGTCCTTAACTCTGGAGATAAGAATGTTATAGGGAGTAAATGGGTGAACAAGCTTAAGAGGAATAGTAATGGCTCTATTTCTCGATTTAAGGCCCGGTTAGTAGCACAGGGGTTTAGCCAAGAACAAGGTCTTGATTATATAGAGACCTTTAGTCCAGTAGTTCGACACCTTACAGTGAGATTAATTTTAGCATTAGCTGCCACATACAAATGGGATCTCAGACAATTGGATGTTAAAAATTCGTTTTTACATGAAGATTTACAAGAAGAGGTTTATATGAAACAACCTTAGGGGTTTGTTGACTCCATGTTCCCTACTCATGTGTGTAAGCTTGTAAAATCAATGTATGGTTTAAAACAAGCTCCTCGAGCTTGGAATGACAAATTCACTGGTTATCTGCAAACTATTGGTTTTGAAGCTTCTATCTTAGATTCCAGTCTCTTTGTGAAGGCATATGGTACTCATGTTATTATTTTACTTCTATATGTTGATGACATAATCATCACATGCTCTAATTCTGAGTTGGTGCAATCTGTGATTACTAATCTTAGTGAGGTCTTTGATTTGAAAGATATGGGGAAGTTAGCTTATTTTCTTGGTATTCAAATTACTTACAAGTCAAATGGGGATTTGTTTATTAACCAAGGGAAATATGCAAAATATTTGATCCATAAGGCTGGTATGGATGGTTGCAAAAGCTGTCCCACCCCTTGTCAACCTCATAATTAGGTTTTAACTAGTGATGGTTCTTTGTTGTCTGATCCTACCTTTCATCGAAGCTTAGTTAGAGGTCTCCAATACCTCACTTTCACTCGTCTTGATATAGCCTTTGCAGTTAATACGGTGTGTCAATACATGAGTACTCCAACCGATGTCCACTTTGCCATGGTAAAACGAATCTTGCGATATTTGCAAGTTACAGTTCACTGTGGATTGACATACATTTATGGTGGATCTTTACTTTTAAATGCTTATAGTGATTCTGATTGGGCAACTGATTTAAACACTAGACGTTCTATTACTAGTTATGTGGTGTTCTTGTGACATAATCCAATCTCTTAGCAGTCAAAGAAGCAGTCTTCTGTTTCTAAGAGTTCCACATAAGCTTAATATTGTGCATTAGCTCATACAACTGCAAACATTGCTTGGATCAGGTTACTTCTTAAAGATTTACATGTGTCTCTGCATTCTCCTTCAGTCATATACTGTGACAATCAGTCTGCCATTGCTCTCAACTTGAATCATGTCCAGCATTCCAGGATCAAACATTTAGAAACTAACTTTCATTTTGTTCGTGAAAGGGTGCAAAAAGGAAACTTATCAATTCAGTACTTGTGTACTAAAGATCAAATTGTAGATGTTCTTACAAAAGGCTTGCACAGACCTGATTTCTTAAGGCATTGTTTAAGAATTGGAGGGGGGGTGGGGGTATTGGATGTGAATGTAAATAGCATGTGTTGTGCACATAATATTGGATAGGAATGTAAATGACATGTGTTGTGCACATGGGATTGGTAGCTTACTCTCTAAGTCAATGTATTGGAAGAGTTAAAAATGGGCTTTTCCCTCCATGTATTGTAAGAAACATACAGAAATATTAATTGCAGAAATTCTTTAAGATTCATAGCTTCTTCTTTGAACCTTTCTTCTTCTTCGTATAATCTGTGAGTTGTTCTTGATCTCTTCAGTGTGTTAAGAAGATGAAGTTAGTTAATTAGGCTTATTGTAATAGTACTGCTGGTTAGTCGGTGAGATATTTATCTCTCTTACACATATTCATGTAACATAAATAGTAAACTCACGTAACTCATTCATTATTGAAAAATGATAAGATTCACTGAATTTTTTTTTTAAAAAAATCCAACACCTATTGAATTGTAAAAGTGATTGAGTTGAAAACTATATCAGTGTGATTAATAGGAGATCGCTGACTCGTCACTTTAAAATGTTAACATGATATCAAATCAAGTTGTTTACATAAACTATAATTATTGAGTCGTGGTAAGTGGTATTAAGTATTCACAAATTATCTTATATTAAATAGTTTACTTCTAATTACATCAGAACGTTTTATTTGAGGATGGTAACACTGTAATTAACGGTGAGCACTGACCCGTCTTTGTAAAATCATTACAAATAGAATTGTATATTCTCAAGGCAATATATACAAGTCCATTTTGCTCATCCAAAGTAGCCAAGAAAATTAGGAAGCAAGGTTATGACGAGATAAAAATAAAAGGGTCTGTATGCCTCTCAAACAAAAATAAAAGGGTCTGTATGCCTCTCAAACCCTTTTTTTTAAGTGTGTCTTTTGTTTGGGCCTTGACCCTCACTTCACCTAATTTTTAGTGTCTTGTTCCATGAATAATGTGAGCCTATTGGTTCTTCCATGAATCACAGATTTCAAATTCTCAATGCCATTTAGCTCAAGCTTGGAACATATGGAGAATCATACTTGTTTGTAAGTGTTTTTAAAATAACTAAAACTGTTTTTAGCAAAAAAAAAAAAAATTAGTTCAAAAAGCACTTGAAGCACGTTTTGGAAGAAGCACCAATTATGTGCTTCTTACAATCATTTTAAAAGTACTTGAAGTTCATTTGCATTTTTACTTAAGATTGGTTCTAAAAATGTTTTCATCAAAAGTGTTTTCAGTCATTTTAAAAAGTACTTCAAACAAGTATACTAAGTGACTCTTTCATACTTTTTTTTTATAACTTTAGCTAGTAAGGAATGATAAAAGCAATCTCTCTGTGGGCGACTGACACAAACACAATCCTTATTATTATGGGAGTTTTAACAAAAAGCCCGCGGTACTGTTCACTTTAACGAAAAATCACATTTTTACACTAAAAAGTCAAACCTGGTACTATTCATTTTACCTTTTATTTTGTCCTTATAGTTAAAACTCAAAGTTTTCAAGCCATTTTCATTAGTTTTCCATATTATTTAATCTCTCTAACTTCCAATTAAATGTCTTCCTTTTTCTTCTCTCTCTTCTTTTTTGGGGTGTGTCTCTATTATATCATTTTCCTACTTCACAAATCAAATGGTTCCATACAACATGCCCACTAATGTGAAATCATAGGGGTGAAGAGTACCTGGTGGGTCTCGAGAAGCACATTCATACATGTTTTCTTTTCCTAAGCACCCAAAATTTAACATTAGTTGTCACAGCCCGTCCCGAATTATTATCTATTGACGGCGTGAAAAGACCTAATTACCCTTGGATGTTAAATTGGGTTATTTGGTAGTGTGGTCTAAGTTTAAATTTTATTTTGGACCTAAGTGAACTAATGGACTTAGACTTGTTTGGTGTGGTTGGATGGTGTGGTTGGATGGTGACCAAGTGAGGACCACACATTCACTCACCCATACTCTCTCTCCTTCCCGTGCTATCTCTATCTCTCCTCCCTCTCGGACCTGCATCCATTTCCATACAAAACGTACGGACGAACACCAACCAAGCCATTTCTTCACGGATCGAAGTCAAAAAGGTGAGATTCTTGATCCTTACAGCCTCCTGAGCTCATTGGTACTTTTATTTGGACGTGAAAACTGGTAAAACCCGAGAAACCCTAACCCCGAGTTTTGGTACTGTTCATGCACACATAAATGATTGGTTTTTAGGGGTTTTTAAGTTGCTAGGAAGCTTTAGAACTTTATCACGAAGCTCGAAGAAGAAGAATGAGGTGATTTGGACGTCGAAAAGTCGAGATCGAAGAATATTAAGTTTGGCAAGAATTATCGAGCTTTCCCCAGCGTGATCTCGTGATTTTTGAAGCTTAAAACAGGTATGGTTGTGTTCTACTCGTCCTAAGCTTTAATTTGGTTCAAGTTTCATGCATTTTGATTAAGAATCGAAAGAGATATTAGGATTTTAAAAAATTTCCAGTTTTCCCGCGACAGCGACGGTTATCGGAGTCAAAGGCAGAAGAAGAGAGAATATTCCGTTAAGATTAACGGAATATTCTAACGGCGTCAGGTAACACTGTTAATTTTTATTGAGGCCTTAACGGAATATTCCTAACGTCCGTTAGGAATCCGTCAGGGTTGGCCTCGCATGGGGGGCGCGTTTTGCCGTGCCCTTGCCAGCGCGTGGAGCCTCGAAAAATTATTCTAAAAATATGGTGATGTTCGTGAGGTTTTGTAGATCATGGTGTTATATTCATTTACCCCATTTGAGCATTGTATGAGAAGTTATTAGCTAGTTTTCTCTATGTGCTTTAAATAACATTTATTCAGTTATTTCGCATATAGGTGAGGCCTATCCCGAGGACGAGCGCCATCAATCGAGGCTCGGGGGCTACGACCCTTCGACTTTCCAGTGAGTGGGCTTTTGGTTTTATATATATACCTATATACTTGATGTTTTCCCAGAAAACGAAATTGATTGGAATTGAGTTTTGAAATACCATGCAAATATGTATTCATTTTATTCATGCATTAATAATTGCATATAATTGTGATTAGTGCTGCGGACGCACAGGTTAACAGGTGAGTTATAAATTGTTTATGTGGAAATGGTGATTATGAGAGATATGTTGAGAGCTCATAAACCTGCACCCCGGTGTTAGTGCTCCCGCCATAGTTAGGGCACAGTCCTTCACGTGATGTTCACCTCCCGCACCATATGCTCACCTTAGATCCAAGTTAGGTGCATAGGCTTGTCGTACAGACCACTATAGGTGGTTCCGACTCGTAGGTGACCCGTGATTATTCGCACAATCTTCACGTGATCGTAGCACTAGAGCATATTTATATTACACCCAGGCTTGTCGTACAGACCACTATAGGTGGTTCCGACTCGTGTGCAAGCTATGATATGATATATATTGATGAGATGAGAATATGTGATATGTTGAGATTTATTATGAGCTCTAGATTCAGCCGGGCAAACCACTTGGCTGAAATGTTATATTGCATGAGATACATCACATGTTTTACCATTCTGTTATCATAAGTTATTTGGCATAGCATTCTTTTCATGATATTATGCTGATGACGGTTTGAGATGCATATATGAGTATATATGTTTATATATTATATTTTCTGGGAAAATATACAGGTTTTACAGTAAGGGGTTAGAATACTTTGAGAAATGAAATGATTTTGAAAAGCTGTGTTTTTGCCCACTCACAACTTTGTTTTGCGCCCCTCTAGGTTTTAGGTAGGATTGCTAGCTGGTGGATTACGAGGATTCGACGGAAGTTCTGACAGACACC
Organism: Cydonia oblonga; assembly: GCA_015708375.1. Taxonomy (NCBI): domain Eukaryota; kingdom Viridiplantae; phylum Streptophyta; class Magnoliopsida; order Rosales; family Rosaceae; genus Cydonia; species Cydonia oblonga. The sequence continues at coordinate 9,795 of JADOBS010303058.1, forward strand.
CTTTCTTATGTAGGTTACAGCTTTGGGTGTTGTAATCTAGTATTCGTACTGCTTGACTGCACCTAGACTTATTATGCTCTGGTTGTGTGTATTTCACACTTAAACTTATTCTAGCACACTACCTTGTTAGTGTTGCTTGTAGTTCGATTTTTATTTATTCGTAATTCTCTTTACCTTTATTGCTTCCGCACTGTGCTTATGGTTACGTCACGCTCATGTGACAGCCAGCACGCCCTGATCTTCGGGTCGGGGTATGTCATTAGTATTGATGAATTTTCTTGCTGACCACTGTTTGATATTGGCACTCACATTGATAGTGCATGACCCTGCAACATATTGGCAATCATCCCCCGTGATCCGAAACGCCTAAAAAAGTATCCAATAATTAGCCTTTTTATCGGGAAGTTAGCCCTTTCTGATTGTTATGAGGGAAGAAAGTGACCTACTTTTGTAGTTGATAGCTAAATCTCGAGTCTTGATTATTTCTTACTGGTTTTTTGCATGTTAAAGAGTAAGGCTGCTTTTGTGGCTCGATAACCAAGCCTAAGATTAGTTTGACTCGCCTAATTCTTCATCATTCTCATTTATATAACAAAAAAAAAAAACAATTCAATGTTCTTAACAAATTTTTAAAAGTGAGATCAAACACATATATAACGATTTAGGCACATGCTTATGTAAAATAGCGAAGTTCTAAAAGAGTTGTCCTAAGGACAACCACATGCACACTCTTGGCATTTCTCAACGCTTAACAATCATGACTTATCAAGGGACAATATTGGGGGTGTTTGTTGCACCGGACTATCTCGAACTAGACTAGCTTTAAGGACTAAGCTGGACTGGCTTTCCTTGAACTAAACGGGATAAGAATATTAAAGTGTTTGGTGTAGTCTGGACTAAACTACAGATAATTATTTTTTATTATTATTTATTTACTTTTGCGTTTAAAAACAACAAAACAACAAATATTAAAATATTATTTGTGGTTATTTAATTTTTAAAAACCTAATTAATGTTTCATTTGCTGCCTTTACTTTTATTCTAGAAGAATAGCCTTTATTTTTTGAAGAACTGACCGATATTTCCAAAGCAAATCCTCTATGCTTCTTCATTCCTCTCCGCCTCCTACCTCTTCACTTCCTCTCACAAAATCGGTTGCAAATCTTAAAATCAAAACACATATCAAGAAAGAGATTGAAAGAGGCGAGGTGCATGCGTGATTGGCTCGAAGGTAGAAGATGAGGGTTGGATCTGGTTTGGGTTTTCTAGGTGAAATTTTCAAGCTCATCCCACTGCAAATTTTTTTTTGGTTTTCTAGGTTCGAATTTTGGGAGTTGGATCTGGTTCTGAAAAGGGAACCTTGGGAAGTTTTGTTGCTTTTTTGTTTCGGATTTTGCAGGATTTAGGTTTGAAATAGGTTGTGGGACGCGAGGAAGAGGTAGATGGGAGGACGAAGCGGGTAGGAGTGAAGTGGAGTAGAGTGGTCTTAGCAGTCCGCCCAATTTCGGGGGTCTCGCTAAGACCCTGTAGCGAAGCTGTTAGTCGAACTTCGTCTAGGCGAGTCTCATTAAACGTAGTCCCTGCGTGAAACAAACACCGGATTATAGTCCAGTCTAGTCCAAAGAAGTTTAGTGAAGCTAAACAAACGGGGCACCTGATTAGCAAGGCAACGAAAAGTTTTGTAATCAACTGACTTCGAACAGATGTAGATAGTAGGTTAGCATCATCATATGATTTCCGTTCCCCATTACCCAAAGTAGTGTTTTTACTTGCACCTCGTCGGTTATCAATTCTATCATTCCAAAGGCAATTGATTAGGGCAAAAATAGCGACTGAACCAATATAATTGCATGTGAAAAATTTAGAAGATTTGTTTCTTTCTTTCTTCCGATAAACCATTCAAACCTTTATTCATGTATCACATTATCAATCACGTTACTAATACAAGTGTGACTCACTTATACACGCATATTGCGCTCTTGTTACAATTGTAATTCAGTGTCTCGCAGACAAATGTAATATGCATATGTTAGTGCTTCATTTTTTTTAGCAAATTTCGTTTCTTTTTAAGATAAATATGTGAGCGACACTCTGCGTCACGTTAAGTTTCTTTCACGCACACATAACATTAGTTTTCTTTGTTCGCTTAGATTTCCTTTTCTTTTTCTCTTTACAATAATATTTGGAGTAAATGGAGAAAATACCAATCATACCATACAGGGTACATTGGCCACAAGAATAGTATTATTCACACACCATTTTTTACCTCTCCCACACCCTTGTTAATTTTTGATCATTGATCTTTGTCAATTCATTAGATCCAATAGTCAGAAATTCAGAGAAGTATGTGAGAAGTAAAAATATGTATATAGAAAACACCTCCCTGACCACAATGGAGAAGAGTAGCCAAGCTTACTCAATCTAATAAGATTTTGAAGACTTCTCTTTTTTCTTTTCTTTTTTTCAAACAAAACTATTCATATCCTAATTTGTGCATTACATTACGAATCATGTTATTAATACAACTAAGTCTCGACTGTTTGACACACGAATACGATACTTATCAAGGTCATTTTGGTAAATTTTGCTTTTTTTTTTAAAGATAAATACGTGATTTACGATTTCTATGACGTAATGTAACTCTCTTTTACTTTCTTTATTTGCCTAAGTTTTCTTTTTGTTTATAGATAAATATTCGTGGGAATTAATGTGCAACCAATTATGCCCATAGAGCTTGTTCACAATAGCCGCTATGGAAGACAACCAAAAGCTCGCACTCCGTCCGGGGCTTGTTGGGGCTTACCTTCAATGACACTGCCCGTAATTCACACCGAGTCGCCGGGTCATTTGCGTTTTGCGCAGCCTCAAGACTCACTTGTAGCGCACTGGTATAAATGCAAATACCGATCACAAACAGGGTTAAAGATAAAGACACACAAACGTTAACGGGACACACACTCCTCTCTCTCTCTCTCTCTCTCTCTCTCTCCCCTCGTCTCCTTCTGGGTTTTCTGGGACACATTCAATTCGAGCTGTGTGTCCGAAGAGAGCCCGAGAGGCCGACGCAGGGTTTCTCTACTTTTTACCCTCCTAACACCATAAAACTGTAAAACCCCTCTCCTTCCTCCCCCCTCTCTGTCTAGCTAAAAGTGGTAATTTACCATGGAGCTCTGAGTGCTTTGGCCGGACGCCATAGCCGTGGCCCCGTCTCAACCGTTGATTTCTCGCCTTTCGGCACAGCGGGAGCTCCTCCGCCTCCAACTGTACGCTTCAAAAATTCCCAATTTCCCATCTTTTTATTTTTTATTTTCCCACTCTTTTTACTTCTTCTTTAATCCCCTGTTTTCAGTTTGTTATCGTGTTTTTGTTGTCGAAAATCGCGTCTTGTTATCGGTATGTGATCCCGCTGTATTAGTGTTTGGTTGATTGGTTAATGATCGGTTGGTTTCAGTAGAGTGGCTTTACTGTGATCGCCCTATGTAATTAGGGTTTGGAATTGTGATTAATGGAGGTGTTTAGGATAGTTAATTAGGTTTTGCAGGGACTTGTTTTGATAGTAATGCTGCTAGATGGCTATCTAACTTAGTTGCGAGACTCGATTCTCGAGCCTCTGTCCAAGTCAGCATTGTACTGATTTTTCAATGTCTTGGGATTTTGGATTGGCTTATGTTAAATTTTTATGTGTGCTGAATTTCGAGTTTGTTGTTAGAACCAAAATTTATGTCGAATTTGTTTGTAGGCTGGTTTTGCTCCATAAAAGAGGGAGCTTTTATCGATACACAAATGGCATGGACGGAGAAAGATGTTGGTAATGTGAGAAATGGAGAGCCGGCTGGAGAGAATGGATTCTTGAATGGTTCGCAGCCTTCGCCCAGTACCAGTGGTTCTATGGTTGCCGGAACTTCGGCAGGGAACATGTTTGAAGTGAAAGATGCTCTTTCTTATGCCAACATTCTTCGTTCGAGGAACAAGTTTGCTGATGCTCTGAGTCTTTACGAGACTGTGTTGGAGAAAGATCCTGGAAATGTGGAAGCTCATATTGGAAAAGGAATATGCTTGCAGATGAAGAATATGGGAAGGCTCGCTTTTGACAGTTTCGCAGAAGCCATCAGGTTGGACCCGCAAAATGCATGCGCTCACACGCATTGTGGAATTTTGTACAAAGAAGAGGGCCGTCTTAGGGAGGCTGCTGAGGTCTGATCCTGTTACTTAACTTTCTATTTCTATGGAAAAGAAAAGATACAATATGTTTTCTACTACTTTTTTGTGCTTTGATGATTGATTAATCATGATTAAAATTTTGAAATTTTACCAGTTACTATTCACTTTTTTGTGGAACAGTCTTATCAAAAAGCTCTGAAGGCAGACCAATTCTACAAACCAGCTGCAGAATGCTTAGCCATTGTGTTAACCGATCTTGGAACAAGCTTAAAGCTTGCCGGAAATACTCAAGAGGGACTGCAGAAGTATTATGAAGCTTTGAAGACAGATCCGCACTATGCTGTAATATAATATTCTCCTTTCCCCTTTGTAACCTTTAATATTCTTGTTTACTGTTCTTACAAATTTGTATACATACCTCACTCTGGAAATGCAGCCTGCTTATTATAACCTTGGCGTTGTATACTCCGAAATGATGCAATTTGACATGGCCCTTACTTGCTACGAGAAGGCTGCATTGGAGAGGCCGATGTATGCTGAAGCATATTGCAACATGGGTGTCATTTACAAAAATCGTGGTGACTTGGAATCTGCTATTGCTTGCTACGAGAGGTAGTCTACTTGCATTCTACTTGTCAGTCTAAAATAGGGCTTATGTATATGGTCTAGGATCTGGGATGCACGTTATGGACACGCCTTTTGACACACGTTTTTGTGGGGCCCACTTCATAATGTATTTAAGCAATTCGAACCGTCTATTTTTAAATACATCATTCATAGATCATCCTTGCAAAAAATTAGACAAATCCAAAACCATTAAGATATTCATTTGTAGTGAAGAAATTGGACGAATTCGGTTATACAAAGAAACACTACATTTTATCCAAGGGTCATATGGTTTAGGATTTGGGTGATTTTTGGTAGACATGATCTTTTAGGGAAGACTAAAAGATAGACGGTTTGGACCATTGAAATACATTATGGAGTGGACTCCGCAAAAACATGAACAAAACTGTGTGTCAAAAGCATGTCTCCCAGGATCTTTACTCATATATATATATATATATAGCTGTAAATTCGTTTGATGATCCATGCTGATGCTATTCTTGGTTGGTTGCTGTGCTATACCAGGTGTCTTGCTGTTTCGCCAAACTTTGAGATTGCAAAGAATAATATGGCAATAGCATTAACAGATTTAGGAACAAAGGTGATGTTCGTTCTGTTTTCATTTTGGATTCTTCCCTTTTTGATATTTTGTCTTGTTGTAATCGACTATATTACTCTTACGTGTTTTATTCTAGAACTTCCGTTTTGGTTTTGCTACCTAATTTTTTCTGTGTTCATCATTGTTTTGTCGGGTTTATTTGCTAATGATTGGTTTGGTTAAGAAGTGGACAATTTTTATTGTGCCTAGGTCTGAAGAGAATTTGTGTCCTAAAGGGCGGTGTCGAATTTATTACACTTACCTTGTCACTAGTGTAGGTGCTCCTGACATTTTTGTGCTAAGATTACACCAAAAGAAATGTTCACTGAAATGAATTTGATCAATCCTCAATGATAAAACTGTTCGGTAAGACAAATAAGTTTGCCAATCCCAAGATACACTCACACATAGGTTGTAAACTTTTAACCATGCGTATTGCTCTTTCGATGAGTACTAATTATGTGTATTTGACAAAGATATAAGAGATATTAGATGTTGAAAATCATTTAAGCATTTTGTAATAGAAGTTTTAACATTTTGGTGTTTCTATTTAAAGAAAATGCTGTTGAAACTGCAGAAATGCTTTAATTGTTGCTCATAAATTTCATTTACCCATGTTTGTGGTTGCTAAATTTCCACAACCGAATAGGGTGTCTATACTCTGGCAATCTCATCATTTATTTGCTTCAACATTTTTAACTGACAAATTAACTTAATCGGTAACATCCATGATGAAATCTTTGCGGTCAAACCTGAGTATTGTGTTTATTTTTTGTGAGATAAACATGATATGGTAAGTATTAACTGCAATGAGCCCAAATGTTTTTCCTCTCTAGAATCTTTCATCATCCGTTCGGTCTATCCATTTTCGTTTTATGTAGACGAAAACACTTCTAGCTCATTTTCTTGCAATTTTTATATTTCTGTTTTCTCATTATGTATTTCCAATTTTCTACATCTGATTTTGGATTCAGCAACATGTCTGTTTAGGTTAAATTGGAAGGTGACATTGATCAAGGCATATCCTATTACAAGAAGGCTTTGTATTATAACTGGCATTATGCTGATGCTATGTACAATCTTGGGGTTGCTTATGGTGAAATGCTTAAGTTTGACATGGTAAGTGTTTTTTTTTGTTAGGGAGAACTCTCATTTGGATGTATTTTCTTTATGGTTTAGTCAGTTCTACATCGTGTGGGTATTGAATTTCTGTTTATGCAGGCAATTGTGTTCTATGAACTTGCTTTCCACTTCAATCCCCATTGTGCAGAAGCATGCAATAATTTGGGAGTAATATACAAAGATCGAGACAACCTTGATAAAGCAGTAGA
>JADOBS010303059.1:0-16491 GCA_015708375.1 Cydonia oblonga
TTACAATAAGAATCCTAATAGGAAGTAAATCCAAATCCTAATCAAATAGGTAATTAACAAAATCTCTCCACCAAGGAAACCAACTAAGAAGTCAAAATCCAAACCCAAATAGGACACCAAAACCAAACAGGTAGCACAAACCTAATTTTTTGTATCATCCTAATTTTGAGGCGTAAAACCCAACACGAAGATGATATCCTTAAGCTCGATCTGTGGTATTTAGATGATGCTTGTGAATTAGAGGTCGCAGTTGTATGGACGGGAAAGAAAGATCGAGAAAAGAGGAGGGAGAAGGGTTGCACGTGTGTATGTGTGTGTGTGGTCACGGGTTGGTCAAAAGAAAAAGAAATCTCAGGCCCTAATTGGGCTACCGTGAGAGAAAAGAAGAAAGATGAAGAGTTTTAGGATCTAAATGAAAATAAAACCAACCCAAAAATCTGATTGGACTCCAAGTTCTAGGAATTAAATTGATTGGTGACTAAGAAATAGTCAATCCACGAATATCATTCCTCCCATTTACCAAATTGTTTACTCGTAACTTTTCCGTTACGAATCTGATTCGGCCCTAACTCGCGTCAACAAGTACATTTTAATTACGCTAGTGAGAAAAATAATTTAAAAAATGCATATGTACATCCACGTCACTAAATCACGAGGGCATTTTCATCACTTACACAATTGGGGATAAAATATATATACAATAAATCGGGACGGGTCGTTACACACGTAAGGCTGAATCAAATGGTAAATATGGAAAACGAAATGAGAAAAATTGTAGTAATGGTCCCTCAATTTTAACTCAATTAGAGAAATGGTCCTTCAACTTTAACCAATTTAGAGCAACGATCCCGCAATTTTAACTCAATTGTAACAATGATCATTCCAACATGATTCATTTTGACTGATGACGAAAAAGACCATAGATGCACATTTTGATAAGGGACCAATGGTCATAAAATTTTAGTTGAATGACCATTATTCCTATTAAACTAAAGCTAACGAACCATTGCTACAATTTTCTGTCGCAATAAAGTCTCATTTATAAGCATTTTCTTTAGGTTTACTCAGTACCCACGTGCTACAGCTTAGGGATGCCACGCAAGCATATAGCACCGGTGGGAAATTTAAGTGGCATGTCTTCTTTTAAGAAACATAAAGGTAGTGAGTACAATAACAAGATGTAAAAATAAAAAACTGAAAACCAAATGGTTAGCCTCAGTCCTCAGCTCTTCATGGGATTGATGCATTTTCTAGCCAATGCAATTACATGAACAAACAAGATTTTAACTAAAATTCCCAATCCTTTTTTGGCTTATGTAGGTATGGGCAAAAAACGCTGCTTTGGCATACCACATGGAAGCGGACATGGCTAAAAGAACTAAACAAGTCATACGGAGGCACTATTTTTTAAGAATATGTGTATGACAACGATGCTGTAACCTAAATTCAAACATACAGAAGAAAATCATGAGCCTTGGCACAGCAAAACACTAGCCATACTAGAAACAGACTCGTTGACAAACCTCACTTGTTGATAGCTTCTGTTAATACAATTAGTTGCTTATGTTAGTGTGACAAGCTGTGCTTGTAATTATCATTTAATCAATGTATTGAAATCTTCGGTCTCTCTACATTTTGTCAGCATCCAAACAGATGCAGTTTAGTTTTATTCACTAGCAAGTGACATGAGTAACCGCTGTGCTTGAACTGCTCCTAGCCACAACTTACAACTCAACCAGTGCCTCTGGTGGTTCTTCTTCGGGAATCTGGGGAGAAAGAACAAATTACACCATATATCATGCTTTGAAATAATCAGCAGTAACGGCCATGTATACTTGTTGCATTAACGGGTCCGGAATTAGGTGTAGCTATATCACAAACTCAAGCTTCTACTATGTTAACGGGTATTTACTTGAAGCATGATTCTCCCCCGCACATCATTTTTCATGAGTGAGCGGTTGAGATTAAACAGGTCTTTTGATGCTTAGGAAAGCAAAGCTCTTTACTCTAATGGTGCTACCAGTAATTCAATTTTCTGGGTAAAAGTGGAGGCCAGCATCCCAAAACAAACAAATGGAGGCCTTCTAATAGGAGGAGACTATCCTTTTAACTTCACTATCTTTTTATTTTTTTAGCTTAAGCATCAAAGAACCTTCATTATAATTTTTCAACGTGGACAATTAAGACTACTATCCAATCATCATAAGGCTCTGCTTGGAAATACATTATATATTAACAAATGTCGCAGCATGATAAGAGGAGAAAAAAGAGAAGGGGTGGCGAAGAAGATAGGTGTTAACAAGATTAAGCATATTAAATGCACCACGGTGCAGATGATACTCTAATATTAAATGTCAAGTCTCAACCTTTTACTTTTTAAGTCCATGTATCTAAAGTAAAGAAAACATAAGCTTATTTTTACCTCTCCAGGACTCCATATCTTTTTCAGCCAAATACTTGTAATCCCAGAAATCTTCTCCGTTTGCACGTTAGTTCTGTAAGATTGACAAAAAAGCGGGATATGAATATAACCAAAAGCAGACATCATTGAAACAGACTATACAAGAGACCCAAAACACAGAATGGTGGAATTTAAAAGACGAGAAACACATATGTCTAAGGATATATTGATAAAAGAGAAACATATATGAAATGACTAATAAAGTACTTATACAGGCTGGCTCAAGTGCGGACTCTGAGCGTTCAAACACTCACTGGGGTATCACACCACATTGCGGGATAAGATAAATGAAAAGTCCAAGCAGCAATCAAGTAAGAAAGAGATGGTTGAGTGCGGGAAATGATATAACATACACGAACAAATAAGACTCCTTTATAAAAGATACATGAAAGAGCAAACTTTTTTTCTTCTGTCAACATAACTTACACGAACTCAACTTCTGTTGTTGATTGTCCAACAATGGGTGACTGGCCAGTTGTTGCTCTAGGAATTTGTGACACTGCTAAAGTAGCAAATAGGTTGGTTTGAGGTCTTATGATGCCAGTGTTGATGAATCCTGTATTTGAGGGAAAACCATTTCCATGTGTAGCGGCAGGTAATTGGATGCCAACTGAAGTCACCGTCTTAAAGTTAGAAGAAACCGTTAAGGAACTGCAAATGGTAATGGTATTTCTGAATGGAAGAAAAAAAACTCTTACCAACACTTCCAGAAGGAAAGTTGTTTGTTCCCACACCACTCGGAGTCTGGGAAGAATTAGGAAAAGGATTCAGCTGTTGAAAACCAATATTTGATGGTGCAGATGGCCTGAGAAAGAATTTCGCTACACATTTATACAGCCCAGTGGAAATCATGGGAGCAGGATTACAATATATTAATAAGGATTACAACAACTAAATAGTGAAGTGAGACTTGCCTTGGTCCAAAACCTGTGTTGAGGGATGTGCCCAATTGGGTAAAGCTTGAAACTGAAGGAGCAACACTATTTTGAGCAGTCTGCAAGAATCCATTTGGACTAGCCGATGGCGAAGGGTTTTGGCTGGCAAGGGTAGAGTTTGGTAAAGCTGTGAGAGGCTTGCAAAGATTCTCAAACTCAAGCAACTTGGTATTGAGTAAACTTCTCTCTCTTTCAACCTGTACATAATGTATTTAATTAGCAGCCCACAGAAGACAGCAAGGTTTTTATTTTTTATATTTTTAGTTCAATCAAAAGAACAGCAAGAGTAGTTAATTAGAATGTTGTTTCCTATTCCTAATTACTTTGAACAGCATCATTAGAACAATTTTCACATTAAGCAGCAGCACAGAAGTCAGAACTTAGCTTCTATTTCTGCGAAAAAAAGATAATCCTACTAAAATTCAAAAACTAAGTCCCATCAAGTATTGTTTTTCATGACACTGATCCTTTGCCTGGTATTAAATTACAAGACTAAACTTAAAATTCTGTTTTCTCTAAATTAATTGCAAGAATAAATGACCACCATAAAGGAGCAGCAGTAACCATGTCTCAATACATATATACTTTTAATCACAAATGTTTCACTAGGCTTTCATTCTCGGTCCTTTTACTAGGCTTTCATTCTTGAGCCAAAAGTTAATGGAAAATTCAAATTTATGAAAATTGAATAATAACCAATTTGTGATTGCAGTTAGGAAACGAAACCAGAAAAGCCAAAAAACACAGAATAAATAGATAAAATTATGTTCTCCCTTTGTCTCTCCTGGAAACAGAAAGCAAAAGAGTTGGATCATACTCCCCACAAGGAGTCAATATTGTATGCAAATGAGAGAGAAACGAAAAAAAGGAAGCCAATTCACTGTAGGTCTAAGCATATCGTTTACATTTATCTTATTATTAAAGAGGCTAGAGGTACAACTGTATAAGACTCTTTGCATTTTATTGCACTAGCCTTTTAACTTTTTGATTATTTCCTTGGTATCTCTTTCCTTAAACGCAGTCTGAAGCATACCTTTAAATATTGATTAAGTTACAAAATTGAGCTATTCCTTCCAATTTGTGGGAGGCAAGCATCAGGCAACATTCATTGACACACAAATATAACTATAGAAAATATATGATCATGGTATTACAGAACTAATTGTCTTATATCTTTGATATTATACAGAAATAGATCTAAATGAGATATGTCAGACTATCTTACTATTGACTGCAAATTCAACCCACGGTTGGCATCATCGTATGCTGCTGCCCTCAATTCTTCGTAACTAATATCACCAGCAATGTCACAAGGAGAACTGCAAACAATTGGATTATACTTGGTGGACAGTTGGATCGGCCAATTAATCTTAATCATTTCACGAAAAATGACTAAAAGTTCTACTGCAGGGATCTGGTGGTAGACTGAAGAGTAAGTTCATACAGATTAATATAATTTATGCCTAGTAAATTCTTACATATAAGAAATTATCCGCTGAAAATTAAACATAGAGAAAATATGACTCTTTCTTTTTCTCTTATCGATTTTCTCATCATGACAAACCCAGAACTCAAGTTTGAGTAACTGTGGATACGACTTGTTTAGTAAATCAGACATGTTCAAATAGCACAAAATAAATAATATATGTACAACCGTGGAATTGATTTCATTTACTCTAAAAGCGGAGGATTTTATCCACATGTTGAAGTTTTTTTTATCGGTGGTTACTCAAAACATACTTTTTCCAGTGACCATAGCATGTAAGCTTCCAAAGTGGTCTCTCATGCTTAAAATCGTCAACAACTATACTTCTGCATGACTCGGGATCTGTGCACCTTCAGATACAAGGATTCATATGTGGTCAGATATGTTATTTAAGTGTAACAGAGAAGATAAAAAGTGGCAGCACAAAGGTAGTAGCACTGCAAACAGACATGCACGTAAATCGTCAATCAGTAACTTACGTATGATTTGTTGCCTGGGCCTGCTTATCAGATTTCTGTGATGATGGGGCAGCAGCTGCAGTTGCGGAGGAGAAACGAGACCACTTGTTTTCAAAAGGCTGGTCAAGGGCAGATCGATTAACCATAGCAATAAGCATAATACTATGACAAATCTTTAATAGCATTAAGAAATGTGTGGATAGCTAGGATGTTAACCAAAGAAAATTTGAAAGCCAACATAGCAGTAACCACAAGAATAGTAAATTCTTTAGTACAATTAACTTGTTAGCTTTCAAAAAATTTGAAAGAAATCTTGTCACTTGTCATTCTCATTCTCAATAAGGAGTAGGGACAGTTACAACTTAAAAAAGAAAAGACTAAAGATGTAACAAGGGAAAAAACCTTATTCTGGCTCTGTTTGGGGCCAAAATCAGCAGCCCCTTTTGTCTGAGAATTGTTTTGAACTCCAAAACCATAAGGGTTGGACTTTCGCTGTTGGTCAGAGCCAAATCCAAAGAGATTGGACTTGTGCTGTTGGTCGGAGCCAAATCCAAAGGGATTGGACTTGTGCTGTTGCTGAACCACATGAAGATATTTGCACCTATCTCCAAACTGACAGCTGAACGGAAAAACAAACACATCTTACACTTTGGTGGTCAAATACAGAGCTAGTGCTTAAGTGAACAACTCCGCAATGAAAGGGAAGCAAAACTGAAGGAAAAATATTAAATATGCACAAAATCATGTGCAAAAGAGAAGTTTGAAAAGATGAGAAGAGCATCAGAAGAGCAAGTGGCATCTATTAGACGATTTGCACATTGTTTGGAAAGTGCAGTGTGTAAACAGATTGGAAACCATTTCCTTGAAGGCAGTTTCCATGGATAAAGTTGTACTTTTGTCAACAGATAAGATATGGTATAACCAATAGGGTTGGGTTGCCCGGCGTGGAGGGGGAGAGCTGAGTGTCTCCACTCGATCCTGGTGCAGCTGATGCTAAGGGAGAGTGTTAACATTTTCTTTCCTTTTCTCGTAAGCATTGTAAGTGAAAAAAATCATCATATCCTAATAAATTAATAGAGGAAAACTAACATAACCTAACCAGTGCTGCAGTGCATATGCTCAAGAAGCAAGCAATAGGCAAGGCGAAGCATGAATGAATGAACGAAGGAATCACCAATTAGTTAGTCATAATTATTTTTTGAGCTGCTCGCCTGCCTAAGGATCAGGTAGGTTCAAGAATGATTTCTGATTCCTTTTCTACTAGAAAGTAAAATTAAGTTGATACTTGCAGCAATCAACAAAAAAATTCAACATAAGAGATGAGCAACCGACTTACTTGCCGCGCTGAAAGAATTTGCAAGGTTCTCTCTTTACAGGCATCCCTCCCTCCCTCCCTCACTCTCCCTGCACTGCCCAATGACAATTTCCAAAAGGATGCGCAACGTCGATGAACCAACCAACACAGCAGAAGCAACCTTTACCCTTTTTTTCTTTCTTTGGTTAATTTTGGGTTCCTTCCTGCCTCCTGCGTAAATTAAATTAAATTGACAGAGAAAAGAGAGAGAAAATTGGGCCAACTCAATGTTGGGCCTTTGGATGCGTTGAACTGGGCTTGTGGGCCGAAAGATAGCAAAAGGAAACAGCTAGGGTTCCCTTCGATTTGTATCGTATTACTACTGGCACTGGCGCTGGCAGATGGAGGGGAAAACTACAGAGAAGAAGAAGGAGAGACGTTGTAAGTAGACTGAGTAGTTAATTGATATACAAAACAAAATTCATGTATAGAAGAAGAAGAAGTGAATCCGAACCCAATAGTTTGCAAAACAACAAGGAAGAGGAAACAGAAACAGATGGAGATGGAGGAGGAAAGATGTGGATTCGGATACATGTTGGGGGATTGGGAGGTACTGTGACGGAGGTGGACCTGCGTCGGATGTTCTCCGGCGGAGGAACCGTGGAGGGAGTGGACATCGTCAGAACCAAAGGTCGCAGCTTTGCCTACGTCGACTTCCTCCCTTCCGACGACAAGTCCCTCTCCAAGCTCTTCACCACGGTTGGTCTCTTTCTCTTATTTTTTTGGTCAAATTTCTCGTAATTCTTTATTTATTTATTTATTTATTGGGTAAATTCCAATAAATTATCATGAAAATTGTATTGTAGTAATAATTATTGTGTAAATTACAATACAAAATTACAGTACAATGGGTGCGCGTGGAAGGGAGGGAAGCTGAGGCTCCAAAAGGCTAAAGAAGATTATCATGTTCGCTTGCAACGCGAATGGGATGAAGATGCTGCTCGACTTGCTGTTGCTGCTGCTCCTCCTCCAGATGATGCACATGATATTAAACATTCACTATCACACTCAACCAACACCAGCAGCAACAACACGAAGCAACTTCGGATTTTCTTCCCTGCACTAAGAACCGTAAGTGAAGAAGCACCACACACCTTCCTTCCTTCCTTCCTTCCTTTGTATTTATTTGTCTATTTTAAACCAACAACATCATCCCATTCGTTCCTATTCATTAATTTGTGATCTTGTCCTCCTGCGTACTTGTGTTTTTGCATAAATATAGGTGAAGGCTTTGCCCTTTACTGGAACTGGCAAACACAAATACAGCTTCCAGCGTCTTCAAACTCCTTCTCTCCCTGTCCATTTCTGCGACTGTGAAGAGCATTATGTCCCCGTCCCTTCTCAACCTACTACTACAAAACCTAATCAAACTCAATCCAACAATTTATTATGTGATAATGGGATCGATGAGCAAGAGCTTAATATAATGACTAAAGTCATGGACAGGCTATTCCAAACTCAAAATGAAACAAATGTCGATCATGATGGTACTCATCAACAACCCCAACCCCATCAACTGCATCTTGCTGCTGCTACTCCCCCTGACGAAGACAACCTTATCATCAACGTTGTCTCCAGCAACCAGGAAAAAATGGAAAAACTATCAGAGTTTCAGGTATATTCCTTAATCTTGAATTTTCTCTGAGACTCAAGTTTGCTTCCGTGCTCATGCTCACAATGTCTACAGCTTTCTAGCATCATCACATCTCTCTTTTTCTATATCTGGTAACTAGGAATTTAAATCCACTGAAACACAAGCTCTGAAAGGAAAGAGATCGTCACCAAGTGAAGCGCAGATAAATATTAATGAACCTCCTAAGAAAAAGAGGAAATCCCTTCCCAGTGATTACAACCATCAAAAGGAATTGGAGGCAGCTCTTTCTGGCAGCAAGAAGAATTTGCCAACCCAGTCAAAAGTTTCAGGAAAATTCTTTGGAGCACAACCAGATCAACCAGAATTAGGTCAGCAACAGGTTTCTTGGTCTCAGAAGTCTTCGTGGAGACAACTTGTCGGTCATAGGGGAAGCAGTTCATTCAGCGTTTCACATGTACTGACCGGCATTGCTCCTCCTGCTGACCAAGTTGAAACAAAATCTAGTAGTTCAGAAGTGTCCCTTTCTGATAGTGAAAACCAGGATTTGGAAAACAATGGAAACTCGGAAGACCAGCCCAGTGATATGGAACTGGTGGAACCTCAACCTACCAAGTCATTTGGAATTTCAAATGAGTTTTCAGGTAGACGTGCTTCTTCTGCTGACCAGGTTGAACCAAAATCTGGTAGTCCAGAAGTGCCCCTTTCTGATAGTGAAAGCCAGGATCCAGAAAGCAATGAAAACTTGGAAGACCAGCCCAGTGATATGGAACTGGTGGAACCTCAACCTACCAAGTCAGTTATAGTTTCGAATAAGTTGTCGGGTAGAGGTTCTTCATGGTGCCAGCAATCCTCATGGACACAGTTAGTTAATGATAATACTGACACTTCATTCAGCATAAAACAAATTGTGCCAGGTATCTCTTCTGAGCAGCAGGTCCTTCCAAACCCCAAAGCTGCTGATCCTGTGAGCTCCACTGACGGCAAGCTTATGGAGATGGTAAAACAAGATAATGACAAAGGCAGGTCTTGTTTAGGAATTGGAAGAGAAGACAGTGTTTTACTAGGTAGCCTAGAAGATACTATAGTAGACAACGATGGTGCTTATGATCCAGATGTGGGGAAAATTTGTGATATAACACCAAAGCAAGCATCTGCGGCAAATATTGAGATAGGTGAAACATGCTCGTTTATGAGGACTGCTTCTTCGTTGAAGGAATGGGCAAAAATCAAGGTTGCTCTAAGTGGATCATTGAAAAAAAAAGAATGTTGAGAATTAGGTGGCTATTATTGAAGTAATAGAAGCTTTGCAACTGATGGCATCAAGTCCTGTTCTGAGATGGTACCTCTTTCGAACGTATATTAGCTTTGCCTTGGATCAGTCCCTGCAGAGTCCGAACCAGAGTTTGGAGCTGCTTTTGCATCCGTCACATCTGTCGTTGTTACGGCTTTCTTCTGCAAGGGATTTGGTTAACAATGAATTATGCAATTTGTTAGGGACTTTGTATTTTTGTTTTTTTAGAAACTGTTTCAGTATATTGGTGCTCGATTCCGCCAACTTGCTTTTCAGTTAGAAATGGATATTGGGTTGCATTAGGATCAAACCTTCTGAAACTCTGGGGCGATCCAATCTCTTTTATCTCTTTGAGACTGAAAGCTGCAAAGAGGTCATGCTGGTATCGTATCTGATTTGAAAGCAAAATT
Source organism: Cydonia oblonga (assembly GCA_015708375.1). Classification (NCBI taxonomy): domain Eukaryota; kingdom Viridiplantae; phylum Streptophyta; class Magnoliopsida; order Rosales; family Rosaceae; genus Cydonia; species Cydonia oblonga. Next base: position 9,990 of record JADOBS010303059.1, read on the forward strand.
TTAATTCCTAAGCCTAGCAATGCATTGTCGTCCTTAGCTTAGTTTCGCAGCGTCATCCGCAGCTGCATCGCCCAGTATCAACACTGTAACAGTTGTTTAAAGAGTGGATTGCATTTACAACATTGATGCACAAACGGAGGAAGTAAATGGAGTATGACATTCATCCATCGTTTTCAATGTGAGGCCACAATTTAGCACGGAAACCCATAAACATATCTTAGTAGTGGGCAAGGCATTGGTATAGGTCTTAGTAAGGAATGGACTACAAAATATGGACAAGGGTAATTATAAATACATTGTAAACCAATATAAAAATGATTTGTAAGCTTATATACTACATCTATTCTCACATTTTGTAATTCATTCCGTACTAACTTAGCCTCGATCCCTTTTGAAAAGTTCTCACCCAAACATTGTCCAAAAGTTCTCACCCAAAAATGAGGAATTTTTCATTTTCATTTTCATTTCATGTTTGGTGCTGGAATTGGATTAGACAAAGGAATACATTCAACGTATATCGAAGAAATAGAGGTACACTTCTATAAATTTATCCCAGCTGAAGGTAGTAATCCCTACCATGTTGGGCAGGGATAAGTCCTTTCATGATTTCAATTTTATAGCTTGAACATACCTTGACAAGTTATTCCATCAATTATAATCCTAAGCACCCAGGAAAGCGATCTACATGAAACGGATTAACAACCACTTGACCTTCCAATCCAATAATACATTACCATATGAAGAAAAAAAGCCTTGCATGTGCCAATGCATTATTGGATGGGGAACACCACATGACGGTGAACCCTTAAGTCCATGTTAAAGAGTTACTCTACATAGCCTGACTTGAGAATGTCACCTATTTAAGAAATTAAGAGTTGTCCTACACTTCAATAAGAAAAAATGCTATCCCAATCTTTTTGAAAGAACATATTTTCATAAATATTTTTAAACATAAAAATTAGTATCTCTAAAATCAAATTGAGCATTTTACACTAAAATCCACAATTTAAAACACAACGAACAGATGTTCAGTGTCACAGTTAATGCTTACTAGTGCATAATTCGATACACTCACTGAGTCCACTTGCAAACAAACATAAATGTGTTACAAGTTCTAACCCTTAATGGAAAAAGCTTTTGCCTCCATCTCAACTCCCCATTACATGCATTGGAAATAAAAGTTTCCAGTTAAATATGAAATCAAAGTACAGATAAGAACCTTGGTTATTGCCCTTAACAGAACTGAAGCTGCCACTCTTCTAAATTTCTTTGAGTTCCTGTTCAAATTGAAGCAATTTCTCACGAACAGGCTGCAAAAATAGCTTCAAATCCTGGCTAACACGTAACTTATCTCGATGTAGAAGATCCTTCTCTTCACTCAATTTCACCTCCATCTACATTTTACAATTAACCAAAACAACAAAAAAAAAAGGAGTGCAAATCGTTAGCCAATGCTTTGTAGAGAAAATTAATGGCTTATATAAATACAAGTTAAATATCAGAACCACATTGTGCGTTATGACAATTCAATGAGTACGGACATTTTACGCTTAATTGAAATATTCACAATGTCATCTAGCTGACTGCAGCAATGTTTTCATATTACTGACTAAAAACACATCACGCCCCAATTTAAAGTAAACAACAGACAACTTAAACTACCTTTCGGTTTCCTCTTACACAACAAATGGAGTTTGGAATATATAGGACCAACAATAACTTTCATATTGGGAGGGAGAGGGAGACCCCCAAAAAATACAATCAGAGATTATCCTTGCTTTCTGTCTTACGGTAATCAGGTTTATAGGGACTATGGGTCACCTAGATCCCGACATGTATCCCTCAAAGTTAGGAAAACTAAAGATGGCAATGGATATATTGTAATCCAGTAATTGCTTACTGCAGAGATTTTCCAGGAAACAATGTTGGAAACTTTAAGCCAATAAATCATTTGCTTCTAAAACGTTTTAGTCCTTGGGAAATCGAAAAATAAACCCCCATAAGAATCAGCAAGACTGCAGAATCAAGGTTCAAGATTTTTCTCCAAAAAAATCCCTTCATAACGGTGGCAATTTGATGGGAAAGTCAAGCCTTCCTCAACTCGAAAAATCTTCCATAAAGCAAAAATTTCTGAGCTCACGAAGGACTCACCCAACCAAACATATATTCCCCCAGTATTGACATCATAAACCAAGTCCTAATCCTCTACGGGATTACCCAAGGGAAACTCTACAACCTCACCTATCATACGCTTTTTCCAAATCTATAAAAATCATTTGCAAATTCTTTTTCATATCTCTATATCTTTCCATCGATCTTCGTAAGAGATAGATTACCTCCATGCTTAAGCACCCTGGCATGAGTCCGAATTGATTGTCTGAGATTCATGTCTCTTGACTCAATCTATGCTCAATTACTCTTTCCCAGAGCTTCAATGTATGACTCATTAACTTTATACTCCTATAGTTCATGTAATTATGTACGTCTCCCCTATTCGATAGGCACCAAAGTGCTTTTTCGCCACTCATTTGGCATTTTCTTCATTTTCAAAATCTTATTGAAAAGGTTTGTCACTCATGCTATACGGTACCCATCTCTCCCAAGTCCCAAGACATTCCACACTTCGATCAATATATTATTTGGGCCCACTGTTTTTTCATGCTTCATCTCTTTCAAAACTACCACCACTTTTTTTTCCTGATTGGGTGGTAGGAGTAATTTCTATTCTTCTGAGTTACTTAACTCCCCAAAGAAGTACTCATTTTGTGTCCATTAACGAACACTACGAGAATATACTAAGGAGATAATTCACAGTGTCACAACACAATAGTTAATAAAAGTACACTTCCCTCTAGGGGCATTTTGGTCATTTCAAACTTTTAGGTGCGTTTGTTACACAGGACTATCAAACTGGACTAACTTCAGGGGCTAAGTTGGACTGGCTTAGAACAGACTACGCTGGACTAATTATGTTAAGCGTTTGGTGTAGTATCGGACTACAAGCAGGATAATAAAAGTAATTCTTTTCTTCTTTTTTCTCCCTCTCCCTCTCCCTCTTTTTCCGCCAAACCCCATCTCCCTCTTCTTAGAAATCAAAAACATAAATCCCAATTTTACATGTTTCTCATAGATCACAAAACACAAATACCAAATTTCACAACTTGCTCCCAAATTTCACAATTGAAATAGAAATCGCCGCTAGGTCTGCCATAATCGAGACGGTGAAGCTCCCAAATTTACAATGCCGACGACGCTCAGCTTCTTTTCCACTATCGACGAAAACCCCAAATGGTACTAGGGCATTTGGTACGCTCTAATACCGATCCCAACTAGAGTATGAGTCGTGCACGAACATGGAGATCAACGTCGAGCTTCTGATGGTGGTCTGGTGGTTGCAGTCGAGCAAGACAAGGAGAGAGGGAGAGAGTGATGATTGCTGATGGTGTTATCTCGCCGGGGAGAGGACAGAGAGCAAAGAAGGGCAGAGTAGGAGAGAGGACAGAGAACAAAGAGGGGATGCTAGCAAGAGAGCAGAGACTAAGCCAAGGTTTTAGCTAGTCCCATGGTTTTCAGGGACTCTTGCTAAGAAGCTCTAGCGACACCCTTAGTCTGGGTGAGTCCCGACTAATCTCATTAAGGTTTGTCCCGCACAGTAACAAATATGGAACTAGACTAATAGTTAGTCCAATCTAGTCCAGTGAGAGTTAGTGAGGGCAAACAAATGCCCCCTCAGAGATTAAAATATTCTAATTTCGAGGGCGGTTCATAATAGTGACAATCGTGGTGGCGACAATAGTGGTGGTGGTAACAACAATGATGATGTAATGTTAGTGGTTGTAGGGGGTTGGTAGTGACGGCCACTTTGTTCTCCAGTGGAGAAAATATATGTAGAAGGATAGAGAAGGTCATTTTTTTAAATGAGGGCATTACATGAATTAAAAATATTCATTAAAGGCTTAGCTCCGCTTTTTATAAAAGCAGCTTTTAAAAGCAACTCACGAGCTGCTTTTATAAGCTGTTGTATGGAGGTCAAGAAACATGACTTTAAAAATAAGCAGGATATTTATTTTTACCAAACACTTTTTTGTTGTTTAACTTTAAAGTGAAGCAAGCTTTGGTGAAAACAAAAAAAAAGGCAATGCCAAACGGTGTCATTTGGATGAACAAGAAAAAATGAATCTTAGATGATTAAGGGGGTAAGGTGGAGGACTTCTAATGTATGGTAGCTTTTTAGTCATTTTCAAGGCATTTATTTCAGTTGCTTAACTTGCTTTTAAGGGTGTAAGTCTTCCATCCACTTCGTCTTATAGGAAGTCATCTGTTAGAGAGTCTATAGATTGTACTTCAAGAGTGGACTCCTTGACCATCAATATTAACATACGAATTTGTGATTTAATAGAAACATTAAATATTTGTTAAATGTAAACCATCTACACATACTCGCATGATGAGATCGACAAGGCACATAAAAAGACTGTTATTAAATAGAAACGTTAAGTCTCTATTGTCTATCATATTTTCCACATTTAGTTTTTTGTAGAATTGAACATGATTATCATATACCTGCAAGTCATCTAGCTCCCCAAATGAGAACTCTGGGATATCTATCTGGCCCTTGATCATCTTTTTCTCCTCCTCAATTACCCACTCCCCTGGTTTCATGACAATACATATTAAACATATTGAAATAGGAATAGAAACAATTCAGAAAATTATTACCTTTGACTTTCAAGGTTAGTTCATAGGTGTAGCCAACACGTTTCTTGCTTCGCACCGTCACCAAGAATGCCTGATCATTCACTAACGGTCGCAATGAGTCTCTTACCGTATCACCAAATCAACAAGATAACAACCCTATTCACAACTAAAGAAGAACAGATTCAAAACAGATGTAATATGATTGACCTGAGAGTTGCTCCTCTATGAGCATGATTAGGGTTTTGGCGATTTGTCTACGAAAAACTTACGCACATTGGTGTGGATGAAGTTGAAACTTCACTAATTAGGGAGCTAAGTAAACTATTCTACAAAACGTCTGAGGGAGAGAAGATATGGGGACATTCATCAGCAAAGTGATGAACATTGGTATAAAGCTTGAATTGGACTACAGTCATATGACAAGGGGGAAGAGTTTGACGAGACACACTACTTCATCCTAGCTCTTATATTTTGAAAATTAGATGAGGTCATCGGTCAGTTAAGAAAAGTTTGGTCCATTCATTCCGCAATGTTTTATTCATAAAGTTTGAATTTTTCCTACACTAGAGTATCACAACAATCAATCAACCTTCTCAAATATGGAAGAGAGAAAACATTGGGCAACAAAAAGATTAAGAACTCACATCTCCTACACATTTAGAGACATGTGATATTTCTGCTAAACCACCTGAGAACTCCAAGGAACCCACCGATGCAATCAACTCCTGCAATAAAGAGAGGGATGAAAAAAGGAAACTGTAGACCTCAATCGCCGGAGAAATATGGGATTGTACAATCGCCAGGGAAAGAAGAGAACAAACCTTTATTCTATCGGTTGCCCATTTATTCACATTCTTCTCCTCCCAAGTTCCAGCCTGGACAAATCAGTCCCAATCACTCAATCTTCACCCAAATCATATATTACTAATCTATATACTAGAAGAAGAAGAAAACTAGAATTATTATGTACCCGATTCCAGAGAGAACCGAGGTTGGAAGGGTGGGACTGGGCGGAGATAATGTCCTGAGGTGAGAGCTTTCGAGGAACTGGGAGAGGCGCCGCATCCTCCGTCACTTGCCTCACCCAATAGGTGTACGACGCTCCCTGCTGCTCTTCTTCTTTCCTGTTCTCCGACGAAGACGGTGGCAACAATGCTCCTTCGCCCTCCATCCTATCCTTGATATTATTCTTAATCTTATTCTAATAGGAAATTAATTTTATTAATCAGAGGGCGGAGGGCAAAGGGCAGAGACTCAAAGTGGTGGAGGTATGAAGCAGCGGCGGTCGGGATAGGAAGCTCTTTAATTGGAGTTGGGGTTTAGGGTGAAACTGAAACACAAACACTATATTTATATACCAGTTATATGCCCACACGCTATATTTGTCTATTAGTTGTTATAAAAATATTTAGATAAATTACACAAAACCACGTCAATCATCTTTTAAAAATGACATTTTCATACCTCAATTTATGAATTTGTGACAATGTCAGACCTCAGTCAGTTTTTCTGTTAAGTGATGACGTGGCTAAAGAATGAGCTCACTCACTAATCCAACTGAATTAAAAATAATTAAATGTATTTTTAATAATTAAATATTAAAAAATAAAAAATAAATTTTTTTTATATAAAATTGTGGATCCACCCTTTCTCTCTCCTCTATCTCTTGCCTCTCTCTCCCATCTCTCTTCTCTCTCCTCTTTCTCCTCTCTCTTCTCTCTCTCTCTGGGCACTCACCTGCATCCCTAAAACCCTTCCCACACGTTCCCCCCCCAACTTTCCTCCCCCTCACCTTATCTTCCCC